>JAMQGT020012032.1:0-103184 GCA_024447675.2 Pterophyllum scalare
CCTCCAGCCTCTGGACACTACGCTGACAGACACAGCAAACCTTCTTGCCACAGCTCACATTGATGTGCCATCTTGGATGAGCTGCACTACCTGAGCCACTTGTGTGGGTTGTAGAGTCCGTCTCATGCTACCACGAGTGTGAAAGCACCACCAACATTCAAAAGTGACCAAAACATCATCCAGAAAGCATAAGTACTGAGAAGTGGTCTGTGGTCCCCACCTGCAGAACCACTCCTTTATTGAGTGTGTCTTGCTAATTGCCAATAATTTCCCCCTGTTGTCTATTCCATTTGCACAGCAGCATGTGAAACTGATTGTCAATCAGTGTTGCTTCCTAAGTGGACAGTTTGATTTCACAGAAGTTTGATTTACTTGGAGTTATATTGTGTTATTTAAGTGTTCCCTTTATTTTTTTGAGCAGTGTATATACCACAGTAGAGCTTCTATTTATAATTTTCAGATTGGCAGTCCAGGGTGTGCCCTCTTACTTATGATAGGCCTGAACTGGATGGATGGACAGATGTTTGGACGGACGGATGGAACTCTTAACAGTTTTATCGACATGAGGAATTTGTGATCCTCAAATAGTAACAATAACTTCTTCCTGGCCAAGAAAACGCAGAAAGGAAAACACAGAAAACAGTTCACTCTGGTTACATGCGACTGTTATTATCAATGCTCCAGTGACAAATACAGCAATTACTAACTGCTACAAACAAAACTAAACAAAGACACCAAAGGATGATGGGAAATAGAAAGACAAAGCTGTGCGTGAATAAACAGGTAGCACAGTTTATTTTGGGCAGATAAAATGAGTCAAACCACTGCAGCACGTTATCCAGGGTTTGGGGGAATTCTTGTGCACTCTCAGGAATGGGAGTACATTAAATGGACTGGTTTCATATAGCGCTTTTCTATTCTAGCTAAGCACTCAAAGTGCTTTATCTTTTGCATTTACCCATTCACACAAGCACTGTTTTCTACTTTAAAGTGCTTTCTATCAAAGGGGGTGGCTGTAGTTCAGGCGGTAGAGCAGGTCACCTACTGATCGGAAGGTCGGCGGCTTGATTCCTGACTACTCCAGGCTGCGTGCCAATGTATCCTTGGGCAAGATACTTAACCCCAAGTTGCTCTCCGATGTAACCGTTGGAGTGTGAATGTGTGTGAATGTTAGATAATCAAAAAGCACTTAGCTTAGTTAATCATGGAAGTGCTTGTATGAATGGGGTAAATGTAAACGTGTTGTATAAGCGCTTTGAGTGCTCGGACAGAGTAGAAAAGAGCTATATAAGAACTTGGGTTTAGTATCTTGCCCAGGGATACTTTGTGCATGCAGACTGGAGCAGCCAGGGATCAAACCACCAACCTTCCAATTAGCAGATGACCTGCTCTACCTCCTGAGACACAGCCACCCTGTTGAAAGTCCAATTGTGTCCCTTAATGTGCAGGCTACCCAAATATACTCTCTAGGACTAATTACTGAAAATTTAAAACTGGTCTCTGCAAGCTGCAAACCACAAGGGTATAAATAAGGACCCCCTGTCAAGGCTACAACAGCACTACATCAGTGGGTACTGGTGAAATTACAGGCTGCTGTAGCCACGACTGAGGAATCTTTTTATGTTGCAAAGCTGGGTCCAATTAAAAAAAAAAACCTTGATGAGGTAATGACTGCACTGATGAATCAGAATATGTGAACTGGAAACTGATGAATGAGTGAGCCTGGGGCTTCAGTGGGGGGAGACTTGCTGGAGGATTTCTTTGGCTTTTGCATGTTTGCTTTTAGATTCTGATAGAAAAGCTCACAGAGTCTCACCACTGAGAGAATGCATACTGGCCAGTCACAGGGACTACATGATAAGTTGACACCACAACAGTCTTAAAACAACAATATATTTTAGCACCAGTATTCAGGTGGGTGATTAATAGCGGCCTGTGGTAAATGTGTCATGATGGACAGCAAGCCTTGGCTCTCTTTGTTGTCGCTTCTTTTTTTATCTGTCACAGAGTTCACAGTGACAGCTCAGGGTCAAAGGTCCATATAAACATCTGCTCACTGAAGGAAATCTTTCATTAGCTCAGCACTTTTTTTTATTTTTCCATTTCAAATCTGAAAGCTAAATCAGGACATTTATTTTTCTGTTTTCAAGAGTTACATGTTTGGAAACTGAAAGTAAATTGTTGACATTTCAAATGATCTTAACAAACATGAGAACTTGTTCACTTCTGTCCTGTACAGTGTGTGAATCACCCAGCTGCCTTTATTCATTCAGGGTTTCCACCCTCCAGCAAATAGTTGTGAAGCTCTACAAAACCGCTGCAGTGAAAATGAGTTTCAAACTGACGTCCCCTCTGCTAATGAATATATTCTAGAAAATAAATACAATTACTTGAAGCAAAGTAGGACAAAGCTATAATCACAACAACTGTATTCAAATCTAAGATCACAGGTTTTTACTCAATTACTCTTAAAGAACAGTGGATTTATTGAAGCAAAAAAGAAACAAATGATTTCCTTGAAGGTTAATTTTAATTGAACAGAAAATTATGACATAAGAAAGAAAGAAAAGAAAGAAAGAAAGAAAGAAAGAAAGAAAGAAAGAAAGAAAGAAAGAAAGAAAGAAAGAAAGAAAGAAAGAAAGAAAGAAAGACACGTGAACTGAGCTGAGCGTGTCGCAGCCTGGTGAGAAATGTGACTTTGGGAGGAAAATTCAAAGCAAGAGCATCACTGCAAACCAGATTGTGGCACAATAATCATTTTAGTCCAATTATCTTGTTTTAATAGTTGTTGGGAACCAAAAGTGTAATTGAAATTTAAATGTGAGCAATTGCACAACATTTCTGTTTGATACTCACATTAAAAGAAGATTTTCCCTCTGACAGTAAAGCCCAGACTGAGGCTGGCTGCTAAATGGTGCATGCTGAAATGAAGGCATCAGCAGCTGGTTATTTGCTGCTCAGCCTTTAGGCAATGGAAGCTGAATGAGACAACATCTGGGTGTCAGAAGTTGTAGGTGCAGATTGAGGATGGCTGCTGGGGGCTGAGCGCCCGGGATCGAGGCGCACGGCAGTGATCGGAGATTCAGCTCTGTGTTGCTGCTGATATGCTGCTGACAGTGGACTGTCTCAGAGTCCTTGGCCTCAGTCCCTGCGGACGCACCAGTGAGAGCAGCAACAAGGCTGGGAAGGCTGAGAATCTGCAAACATGGCTAGTGGTGTGTGCTGGTGAGTATGATGAGACTCGGAGTTGCAGAAATACAGAATCAAGCTGAATGCTGAGCCTTTGTGGTGGCAGGCAGGAATACCAAGAGCCCACACGTGTTATTGAGAAAGGTTGCTGCTCAGGCCAGGCATGTCAGACCTGATCCCTCTATTGACTTTTTGTCATTTATAAAGTCTTCCAGCTTAACACTTCAAAGGCCTAATACAGTAGCACCTTGTAGTTGCCCCTTATAGCAGTTCATCTCTGACCAAAATCCACACATACATTTTCACAGATTATTTGCTGATCTCAGAGAATCTAAGAGCATATCCTGTTTTCTACAGTACATCACTGAAACTTGGGATTTCAAGACCAGTAGTTTCATTGGGAGCTTTCCATAGTTTTCTCTTTTGCATGATGGAGCTTTCACCTGCATCTGTGGATGGCACAGTGAGCTGTGTACACAGACAGTGATTTCTGGGAGTGCTCCTGAGGCCATGCAGTGATTTCATGACAGAATGATGCCTGTTTTTAATGCAGTGCTGCCCAAGGGCCTGAAGATCAGAGGCAATATCAATTTTTGGCCACGTCCATCGTGTCCAGAGGTTTTTTTTTTTGATGATATTACATACTGATGTGAGTACATCTTCACAGTTTTACATTGAGGAGCATTATTCTGTAGCTTTTTGCAGATTGGTGAACCTCTGCCGGTCTTTAATTCTGAGACACTCTGAACTCTCTGAGATGCTCCTTTTAGACTCAGTCATGTTTCTGACTTGATGCCATTTAACTGAATTAGATGCAGAATGTTCCTCCAGCTGTTTCTGTCATGGCCCTGGGTCTGCGACCGTTAGTTTAGTTTGCCTCCGTGATCTCTGCTTCATTTTGTTATATTGTTTCATGTGCTCCCCGTATGTATTCGTGGTGTGGTTCCCAGCTGCTTTAGACTTTAGTTCTCCTTGTGTTTTTCCCCTCAGTGTCCCTCCCTTTTGTGTGAAGTCTTGTGTGTTTGTCTCCCAGTGTTGTGTTCTAGTCTGTGTTCTCTGCATGTGGTGTCAAGTCTGCGTGTGTATTATGTTTGGTTTCTTCCTGTTTTATTTTGACAGTATCCCATTTCCTGTGTGTTGTGTTCAGTTTTACTTTCCTTTGTCTAATTAGTGTCATTCTGTGCGCTGTCCGCTTCCCTAATCACCCTCCTGTGTATTTATTGTCTGTCTTTCCTTTTGTCTCTTCCTTGCTGTCTTTGTGGCAGTGTTTTTGTTCCCGTGTTCTCCGTGTCTGCTTTTGTTCCCATTTCCCAGTTTAGGTTTTCTTTAGGTTCCTGTATTTGTTTGTGTTTAGCATTTTTTTGTTATATACCTCAGCCCACTCCTGCGTCCTGAATTTGGGTCCTCACCTCCTTCACGCAGCCTGCTTCCACGGCAGCGCTGACACTTTCTTTTCAAAACAACTTACCTTTTTGCCTTTTGTTGCCCCGTCCCAACTTTGAACTGTGTTGCTGTCATCAAATTCAGAAAGAGCCAGTATTTTTTTCATGAAATATAATAGAAAAATATGGGTTCATGAGATTGCATTTTTATTACATTTTTACACAGCATCCTAATTTTTTTGGAATTGGGGTTGTACAGAGGACAAAAATGTTAACATGTTGTTGCAGCAATCTGTTGTGTTACTCAGAGAATGTGAGCTACCATCAGGAATGGTAAAATAGCTCAATGTGCTGTAAAAAAAAAACAGAAAAGAAAATCCCTGCATACGATTTAAGCTTCACAATTTTCTAAAAATGTTTTAATTAACCCTAACTTCACACCTGTTTTTCCATCTCTTTCTTCTTGAAGAGGACTTCAAAGTAAATGTAAAACGAGAACACGGGATAAAAAAGATTTTTAAATGGAGGATTTTTAACTGCATGGGTGTAATACAGTAAATATGCCGTCATGCTGTGTCAGACTGGCTCTGAGATCAAAGTTACAGTCACCCTTTTTTCTTTTTTTAAATCACAAACACTTTCATCACAAAGGTAAGCTCCATTTCTTTACGCACAGTTTAGATTTGCTCATACTTCCAAGTCAGAAATATAGTTAAAAATTCTTAAATGCTGATGTTATGCAAGTGACCCAATTTTTTTTAAAGCACTGAAAAAAAAAATCCTCACTTCTTCTGTGTGTGTGTGTGTGTGTGTGTGTGTGTGTGTGTGTGTGTGTGTGTGTGTGTGTGTGTGTGACTATATGAAACAGATAAAGAGAAGACTGAATGCTTTTGGTGTGGTTTGGCTGGTCGTGCCTCTTTTTATTTGTGCCAACAGTGCTTTTCACCTCTAAAATGTTTCAAAGGATACGACTGTAGAAATCCAACCTTTCTTAGACCCATTGTTGGTTTTTGATTATTTCGTGGGTCTTACAAAATAATCCAAACCAACAATGAAGTGATTGATTTTTTTTTTCCTGTGCTGGTCGAGATCACTCCTCCATGTCACAGATGTTCAGTGTTGTCTAAGGACGTCTTTAATGATGATGAGAACAGCAACTACAGGCTACTCTGGCAACTTTATTGTGTTGTCTGTTTTGGTTTAATTTATACTGTATGCTGGTCAGTGCCTGTGTGAAGCTGTCTCTCTATATATATATATATATGTATATATTTGTCTGTTCATACTTGTTCATAAACTTTAAAAGGAAATCCAGAGCATGGAGAGAATATTTATCTGAAAAACTTCTGCTTTCCTGATGTGTGTTGGACCACTCCATTTAATGGACACCTGTGGGAAATGCCCTGCACACACTACAGACAATTTTACATTTCACATGATGTATTTATTGTGCATTACTAATTTCAAAAGCTTAGGCTTGCTGGCACAGATGCAGCCTGTGTCTGGCTGTGACGAGTGAAGCCATGGTTATGCTTAATGCTATTACTACAGCTCTGTTTGTGGTGATACCTGCAATATCTATATATCTATATCTATGCCCATCTATCTATTCCCTCAAATGAACAACACATGAACATACAGCACTCCACAAAAGCCCTCATTTCTTTTGAATTTCCTTCTAAGAAGCCAGACTTTCATGTCATTTTTAAAGGTGGTCTTGAGCAATAGTCCTCCAGGTTAGGAGGACTATTGCTCAAAGGCTGAAAATCAGTGGTAGCAGGTCTGATGGAGTGATGGATCCAAACTTGAAATTTTTGTTTCAAACCAGCACCAATGCGTGTGGAGGAGGTCAGGAGAGCGGTACGACAGTGAGTGCCTACAGCCATCTTTAAAACACAGTGGAGCGGGCAGGCTGGTGAGTGTTCCAGATAAGACCTTCTCTTACAGGAATCAGGCACTGATGGGACTGGGGACAGAGCAGAATTCATCAGAGCAGCAGACAGGACGACGGAGTAGGAATCCAGACGAGGGATGACGTCACTGCGGCAGCCAGAGCGACAGTTTTAAATCACAGGAAACAGAATGCAGATTTCTAGCACGCAGAGCCTGAATTCCACTACTGAGATAAAGACGATCTTCTGCCTTCGGACACTACGGGTGCTGATTGCATTAACTCAGAGCGGTTGTGGGAAGGGCTAACCTGAGAGCAATACTCCATCCAAAGGTGGCGCCACCACTCCATCTGAAACTCAAAGACTCATTAAAAAGAGGACAGCAGGGTGGCTCCGTGGGTGAGCAGGTGACACATGACTTTGGTGGAGGTGTCTTCCCCAGTATCTCTTTAGTGGGCAATTTTTAAAAAACGCCAAAAAATATATTACAAAAAGCAACAAATCACCTGACCTGACAAATAGATATTGATGCATGTCAATTAGAATGATTATTTCTTTATTATTATATTAATGTTACTATTTCCCTTGGGCATGGAGTCATCAGTGATAATGACTTAGACCTCAGAGGGTTACATTTTGTGCTCTGTACTTGTATCTATATTTGACCATTTATTGCTTTACAAGTCAGTTATTTATATGCAAGTATTTGGTCATATTTGCCTTTATGGTGTTTGCATCATCCTCCCCCTTCACATCTGAGGACAGCTTATCATACAGCATATATTTACACTTAGCCTATCACAAGTATCTCGAGTGTCTCTTCCCCTCTTTTTTCCTCTCTGACTTCCATCCCTCTCTCTTACGTAGACAGCCCACCCTCCCACTCTGGAGGCCCCACCTGTGTGTCAGAGATAGAAGTGAAGTCAGCTTCTCCACCAGTCTCTTGCAGCGCAGCTATCAGCAGTGTTGCCCACAATGCCAGTAGTCAGCGGTGCGTGTGAACGGGGTCATGCCTGGGAGATGGAAGACGGAGAGTGAAGCTGCCATCAGTGAATAGGGAAGAGGAGGGATAACAATTCCTGAGGCTGTCTGCACTGCAATAGCAATAAATCTGTGAGCCTAGAGTCTTGATTGTTTGTCCCTTCTCCATGTGTTTAGAGGAGGAAGTCGTGCTTTGTCTCTGCTGTGTGTGCCAAGAGCAAGTGCGAGTCTGCATTCTTCTGCTGCAGTCTTAAATGTGACTCTTTTTTTATGCCAGTGGAAGATGAGATGGCCCCTTTAATACATTTTTGATTGGTTCAATGATTATTCTGTTTTCCACAGCGTACCTCAGTCCATTTATGTATAAATGGATGTCTCTTATCATCGTTTCATGATGAGAAGCACCATAAACTTGATATGACTGAAAAAAAAAGTCATATTCACTCAACAGCTTTCCACTACTTGAATTCAATTGACAGGGTAATGGATTCATTCACCCTCTCCTCACAGGTTTTGAATTAAAAATATCTATCCAGAGGATCCTTTCTGTATGTACATAAAAATGACACGAAGAGGAATATGCACCAGCCTACTAATTATATTTTCAGCACCTCAAATGAAGCTCTTCCCTTGTGATTGTGCTGTTGGTTGGATATTATCTCTGTTTTTTACTTATATGCCTCCTGTTCAACTTTTTAGAGGTTTGCCTTGAATACATAAAATAAATTGAAGCCTTTCTAATCATGTGCTATCTGCTCCCCCTTTCTGACTTTTAAAGGTTTGTTGTTTCTCACCTTGAGAAGGTGCCAAAGGGCTGTCCCTGTGCCCCGTGTTTTCATTTATGATTAATTCTTTTCACCATTTTCATTCACGTGAGGCTGGGAGTGCGGATGTCTTGGTAGTGATGTGACTCAGTGGATCGCAATATTGATTCAAGTAGCTTAAAACAGCTATTCAGTGGACTGTAATGAAATCTGGTGCAGACTCTCTTTGATGCTTCTAAACTGTGAGAAATCAGGTGATGTGTGATGTACTGATACATGTTCAATAATCCAGGTAAGAAAATCCCTGGATGTGTATCCTGACCTCCTGCAGATTTCCCCCATCCTCATATGCAGTACAGTTGCCTGAGCATTGAAATTAGCACCATTACATGAGGAAATGGATCAAAATTAGCAGTGTGCTGGAGTATTTTACACATTGCTTTTGGTCTGGCTAATTTAATTTAAATAAATCCAACCAACCAACCAACCAACAAGTAATTTCCTAAAACACCATTAAATTACAATGTTATATTTTAGGTACAAACTATATTGTCTATGAAAATTGTTTTGCAAAAACCATGAAAAATGTATATGTTTTTAGATTTTATTTTGTTAATCTTTAAAGCCTTTCAGTGCCTAGCTCCAGTACACGACACATATGCTGGTCACATTAATTTTTTACATTACTTTGGAAGGCTGAGGTGTGCTGTCATCTAAAAGAGAAAAGTTTAAAATTTTTGTTTTTCTTTTTAATTAATTCTTCATGAATGTTTTTTGGCTCTATTTTAATACCGGTATTGATTTTATACTTCATGCAGCACTACGATAAAGTTTCGGGCAGTGCTGTAACTAAGTTTAGGGGAGTGACTCCTCCGCTGTCATCATCTTTAATGCTGCGTGCCAACGCGATGCAGAGCAGCCACCTAAGCTCTGCTCCTGATTATTTTGTTAAGACCCTGGATACTGTGGCTCCTTTGAAAAAGACGGCAACAGATCAGAGATGCTTGAGTCCCTGGTGTAACTCAAACACGCACCTTAAAGCAGATAACCTGTAAGCTGGAGAAGAAATGTCATTGCACTCATGTAGATCTTCCTTTGACCTTAGTTTGTTACTCTGGAAAAAAAGCCCTCTGTTTGTTTCTGCCGATTCCTTTCTGGGCTCCGCTCATGTACTGAGCCTTGTGCCTGCTCATCTTAGCTGCTATGATGCCTCACAGGAGTTTCCACGATGTACTGAGGCAGGTTATTGGCTGGTAGTTGGATGGGACCGATCCCTTCAGGGGATCCTTGGGGATCAGGGCTCTCCAGCCTTTGGCCAGCCATTCCAGTGCATCTCATCCATTAGCAGCTGGTTCATTTGTGCTGCCAGGAGCTGATGGAGTGTAGTTAGCTTCTGCCACTATACCTCTCAGAAACTGCTTGGCAGTTTCTAAGGCCTCAGGTATGGACAGCTTGTACTTCTTAGGCGTCACCCTTTTCTTCATCACACTATTCTGCAGCTCTGATAGCTGGCTAACTTCCCTTCATGCTGCCTTGATCTCTAGTCTTCTTCTCCTTCTCCATTGTTCATCTTATGTCCAAGCATCTCAGAGATCAGTGTTGCTGTGGTATAGATCAGCTGGTAGGGATTGTCTGCAGTGCTGCAGTCACATCTTAGTAGACTAGTAGACTTTCAGAGGGTTTTTCATGTAGTAATCAGCCATGAACGGTCCAGGTTTCCATGATCTTCTCTTAGCCGTGATCTTCTCTTTCAGGTCAGCTGCTCTCACGTTCAACTTACCAGTTGTTTTTTGGGGCTTGGTACCCAATCTTGGAGTGTGGGGATGATGATATTTCCCCCCTGACCAGATGTCCTGGCTCCCCCTTGCTGTAGCATTTGTGTTGTACCTCATAAATCTCTAGATGTGATAGCAGCTGCTTCTTGTGGATGTTTGAACACTGAGCCACTAGTTGTTTTGATGTTCGATGAGATTCACCATCCTCTTCATGTAACCCCTTTCGGTGTTGTTACATGTCTAGTAGCATTCCAACAGTTCCTGATTCTTATCTCTGTCCACTTATGCCGTATCCTTGTTCCAGCTGCCCACTTCTCATCATATCCGATTCTCAACACCGACATGGACACGGACCTTATTAATCCGATGTCTAAACCGGTATGTCTTCAGTTACATGTCTCTCACTCATTGTTCTGAGGTGTAGCATTTGACCACAATTCAAACCTCCAACCTTGTTCCAAAGATGTTAGTGTTACCACTGCACTACACACGCACACACGCACACACACACACACACACACACACACACACACACACACACCAAAACAAAAGTACATATAGCAAGAAGGGCATACTGATTACAAGCAGGAATATGTAACTGGCTGAGGGGGAGAGGCAGGACACTCACGAGGGAGTTGGGAACAGGTGTGGTTGTGGCTGAGTCAAGTGATGGCTGAAGGTGAGAAAGGACAGGGAGTGCTGCAGGCTGAGAAGCGATCTATGTGCCCCGAACATAAGAAGAAGCGTTACTGATAAGCAGGTTGAAAAGGGGTAAAATTAATCAAAAAAGATTACGAGCTGCTTGCAGACACACCGGCCTGTTTTAAAAATTTCTCTTACTGATCCTGATTAAACCTCTGTGAAAAATGTATCACCCTCTCACAGGAACTGCTTAAATCAAAATCCAGATATTTTAAGTTAGGCCAGAGCTGAGGCTTTGGTTTCCTACAAGCGCTTTCTTCATTTTGGACTTTGCTCAGTCGTCCTCACCAGGGTTCAGATTTAAATTAATCCATTTTGATGATAAGAAAAGTCAAGACATGTAAACCTGTAACATTCAGAGACTTCTCATCATGTCTTAGCATCAAGTATGAAAAATAGAGGCCTCCAGTGCTGCTGTAGGGCCACATTGCCATTTCTCCCTCCATAATTTTTTTACTATTATTAATAAATCTGCTGACGAGTGCTTTCCCATCATTCTGACAACGCTCCCACTGTATTTCCTAAACTGTGAGGTGAAAATAGTCCATTGTCCCATTTGGCGCATCAGCATTATTGATGATGAGCGACGGCAGCGCCACGAAAACCACACAAGGGAGCCATAATAATAAACAATAACTCTTCATGTGACAGAGAAAATGAAAGCACATAATTGCAGTCAAGTTGAATGCTAATGGATGCTAATAGCGGAGAAATGAGCGCACACACAGAGTTGCATTTACACCTTAAATCCGCAGTCCTGCTGAGCTGTTGTTTGGTGACTGAAAAGAGTGCAGCGGTGTGCAGTACACAAAGGTGCGAGGAGAGAACGAGAGACGGCTTGGAGGTTGGCAAGGTTTGTGTGGAAATGGTAATTCACTCGCAGTCAGCTGCATTCAGATTGAGATTAATGGGCTTCAGGGAATGGTGGGAAGATTGTGGAGCCCACCGTGCGAAAAAACAACGAAGAAAACGAACAACAATTTTAACACAAAAAATCTGCAGGCACATCCAAATTCATGTAGAGCAAAAATCCATTTTAACAGTGATTTTAATGCAGCATGAAATCTTAAAATAGATTAAAACCCCCCAAAACAACTGATTTCTTTCATCAGAAAATAACATTTCAAAGGGCTACTCCAGATTATTTATTTACTTATTTTTACATGAAGATTTATTTGTGCCCATGTAGGAGGCTCCTAGGGACATAAAAAAACTCAGTTCAAGTGCAGAAACTTGAGAAATTGGATCCTGGATTGAGTCAGTTTGCATATAACATTCAATCATAAACCCACTCTGTCCATAAAAATCACAGAACATATCTAATTTAATTCCGTGGTTGTCTCCGGGGGCCCTGCCGGCGCTGCTGCTAATTTCAGTTTGCTCCCATTCTGACCGCTTACACAACAAAAACAAAGCCAAAATGCAGAAGTAGTTTGTGAAAATCTACGTACACCCTCACTGCTTCCACAGGAATTAAGAAGAAAAGTTGCAGCCAGATGCTGCTATCCAGCTGTACTTGATTAACTGGTGATTAGCAAGTGCGAGAGCCTCTACAAAAGCAGACGCTTTGGCAGTTTGCAAGTGTGTAGCATTCAGGTGCGTCGATGCCAAGGAGGAAAGACAAAGCAATAATCTTAGAGAAACAACTGTTGCCGCTCGTCGGCATCATAAGATCATATCCAAACACTCAAGCATCTCTCATTTTACGGAGGTAACCATTATTCACAGTTGGAAAACAGGAGCGGACGTCCCAGCAAATACCCCCAAGGTCATTCCATGCAATGCCCAGAGAAACTGCAAAACAGCCCCAAGAGCGACATCTCAGAGTCTACAGGCCTCAGTTAGAAATGATTAGAAATTAGAAATTTGTTTTGCAGCCACAGGTCCTAGACACCTTTCAGTCACTGAGTCGACCATGAACTCCTCTGTAAATCAAAGTGCAAGTATAGTATTCTGCCAATATTAATATATGGCTTTTTTTCTCATCTTCATAAGCTCAGATCCAGTGATAACTGCAGAGCAGCTCCACTGCGACACACGGCTCTCCAGGGACTGAATGTGGGACTATGAGCTTAAAACAGCACACAGCCTTAAATGACGAAGATAAGTTTTTTCTCCCCTCTTCCCTCGTGATTTTCAGAGTTTGACTTACTGCCAAACTAAGTGTAACCATCATTGATTCCTTTTGATGTATTTCTCATGGGGAAAGTCTGATCTATCACAGAAGCCTTATCTTGGCAGGATGTACCAGCACTCTTATTATTCAGTTCACCCACAACATAATGATACATGAATACAGTAAGTTGCCACTCTCACACGTTCTTCTTTCCTTTTTTTTTCCTGATCTCGTTGCGAAACTTTCCGCCTCGTGATGCCGGCTCTACAGGTGAGCAGATTTGAAAGCGATTACGTTCTTGCATCTTTGCACAATGATGCATTTCCATGCATGCGCGCACAAATGCCCAACTCACCCTGCAGAAGTGAGCTTCCACGCTGGGTCTTCAGTGAGGTGGAATAATCCAATAACACTCCACACAGTTAGCGTTCCAACGTGATTAAGCCAGGTTGCCATTTGTGAAGACTAATTTAGAATGAGTTGTGATTAGCTATTTCCACCCTCTGAGGCATTACGCATTTAAATGGAGCGCATTTTAACCAGCTGGGAATGTGACAGTGTCAGCTGATTCCCTTAAGTGCTGCACTTGAGTGTTTATTTCTCTGCTTTCATTGTAATGGACCATTTACCTGCATGGGCAGGAGACAGGAGAGGAGGGCCGTTATTGTATACAGAGAGAAAATGAGAGTGAGCGTGAGTGAAATGAACTACACTGAGTTCCAGGGCTTGACTTGTGCTGCAGCTATTTCACTCGAGGGATTAAGACTCAGAGAGCCTTCCTCAACTCCCCCTCCCCCTCTTCTCCTTCCCACTGCAGCCTTTGGTGGATTTACTATTTACCCCAGTTATTTATCACTTTACACAGTGATGGAAAGGCCTGCGGGGCTCGAGAGAGTGACGTACCGGCCAGGACTGGAATTAAAACTCTCAAGCTTGTGTAATTTGATCTGACTACTCTCTCACCCGCCATCAGAGGAAGCCCGGGAGGACGCAGAGCTGCTTTAGGTTTCCTGTTCTTGTGTCACCTCTCAGAAGATGTCATTGAAAGAGATCCTGGTGTTGTAGCTCCCCACTACACACTCCAGACGTGAAACCCAAAGATCTGGATGAACAAGGATTGCTTTCCAGTCCAACAGTTCTGGGGACTCTCTGAAGGTAGCTAACTATAGTCAATGAATTCTCTCTCTCTCAAAAACAAACAAACCAAAAACCCAATAAGGCATTTTCTTTTGAGTTGATGAGCCTAAAACACAAGTCTTTCCACAGTTTGAATGGTTCTCTTGTGCCAGGAAGGCATTTACCCTGAGGTAAAATAGGTTCTCAGAACTGTAGTCACCCCCAACCCTCCAACTGTTTTCAAGAAGTTCCTCCTGACAGAAATGGGGACCCCCCCCCATCCTCATGTTCACTTCACTTTTCTCTTCTTCGCTTCCTCTCAGTGTTTCTGTACTGCCACCTCCTTTTGTCCTCTCACCTTTCCAAAGATCTTACCTCTCACTAACTTTTCCTGCCACACTCACTTTCTTATGTCTATGTGCTGTGACAGAGTGACTGATGTTGATCATTACTGGGCTCTGATGGCTCCATATCAGAGGAAATTCTCCTCAGTGCTCTGTCAGTGTCACCAGGAAGCCATTCTGAGGCTAATGGTCCTGCTAGACACTGGGATCTTTGTGGCACTTCAGACTAAAAATAACCAATAGACTCGAATGCTGAACTGGATATTATGAATCCATATAATACGATTTAATATCAAAGGAATACTTTGATTTATTTTTTTTGCTTATTCGCTTTCTTGCTGAGAGAACCCTGCCGAGCGTGACCCCTGTCCTGCGGTAATAAAATCCCCCGTCCAGCATCCCTTCTTAATAAGGTCATCACACAGAAATGAGTGGGATCTTCTTAATTAACCCCTGAAAAATAATATCCCTTTAAGTACACAGCAACGCTTCTCTGACCCGGAGGGAGATTTGTCTATCATTTCTTTCTCTGTACATGACAACATACCTGCAAACACGTTCCATAAATCATGACCGCGGACGACTGGAAAGCTCGTTTTTCCCCCTCCTCTTCCAACCAAACTGAAATGTCTAACAAGAGACGATGCTGTAATCAATTGAGGATCTTGCAATAAATCTGGCGGAGGTCCCACCAGCCCAGAACAATAAGTTAGGAAGCCTATAGCAGAGTGAGACGAGGAAAGCGGCGAACACCTCGGGCTCAGTGCCGGCTGGGATAGCTCCATCCCGGCCCACTATTTCATAGAAGACCAGGTCTGCGAGTCAGGAGAGGCAATGATGGCTCTATTCTCTGCAATATACAGCCCAGCCGAGGCCTCAAGGCTCTTTGATGATGTCAGTGACTGAAATGTGGTTGTTTGGAATGGAAGAAAATTGATCTTTTTAGGGGTACCAGTTCAGGATTTTGAAGTTCTAATTAGTGGCTTTATTAATGTTTGATAGAAATCTTTATAGCTCACTCAGGGCATTATTAGAGGCAGGTTATATTTTCCAAACTGGTGTTAATTTCTACATGAAAGACAGAAAAAGGTTTTTGGGGTGATGATTGGCTGCCAGACAAAAACACTGAAGTGGAAAAGGTGGTAAGTTTCTGCTTTAAAGAGAAAACAAATAAGCATATACATCCTCCAAACGTTTCTCTTTAAAAACTCGTCACAGACAATTGCAAGTTTGTGGTTTATTAAAGTAGCAGATGGCTGTTTTTATTTGTGTTAAAGTCACAGACACTTACTGAGACCAGAGCAAAATGCAACTCCCTATTTACATCCATTATTTACCAAACTTAACTTAGCATTCTGACTACATTTCCCTTACATACACCTGTAGTACTGTGCAAAAGTCTCGAATCACACTTCATTTCTTTCTTTCTTTTTTTCTTTTTTTTAGGAAAACGGGAAATAGGCACAGAGATTTATTGCAACGTGCAAACATACATGGAAATACAGTTCATAAGACGAAAACGGAGTTTATTCTGCAGCACAGCCTGAACTCTCTGAGGCTTTCTTGTCCTTTCTTTAAGCCGTCTTCAGGAACAGCTCTCCAGGCTTCTTGAAGGACATTCAAAGCTCTTCTTTGAATGTTGGCTGCCTTTTGTTCTGTTCTCTGTTGAGATGATCCCACACTGCTTCAGAATAAGGATTATTTACTGTCATTGTTATTTCTAGAACAATGAAATTGTCATTGCGAACAATAAATAGAAAACAAAATAGGAAAAACAAGTACAATACAAAGACCGCAATTTTCTGCACTTTCTCTTCTTTGCACGTTTGTATTCAGTGCGGTGACTTCAGCCTATTTGTCTTGGCTTGTAATGTCCGGTATGCCCTGCCCAAAATCCCGGACATTAAAAGCCAGGATGTTGAGGTCCGGGCTCTGAGGAGGACAGTCCATGACTGATAGTGTTCAGTTGTGTGTTTTTCTATCCAGGTATGCTTTTGCGGCATTAACAGTGTCTGTGTGTGTGTGTGTAGGGGGGGGGGAGATGGGGGGGGGTCGTTGTCATGCTGAAAATGGAAGCTGTTGTCAATCAGAAGCTTTCCTGATGGTATTGCATGATGGAGCAAAATCTGACCGCACCTTTCTGTGTTCATGATTCCATCAATCAAAGATCTCCAGCAGCACTGTCTGAAATGCAGCCCCAAACCGTGACAGAGCCTCCACCGTGTTTCACAGGTGACTGCAGACACTCACTGTTGTTCCTCTCTCCTGACCTCCTCTGTATGTATTGGCATCAGTTTAACCAAAAATTTCTAATTTGGATTAATTGCGCCATCAGAGCTGTTGCCACAGATTTTTAGCCCGGTTCTTGTGTAATTTGGGGTACCTCAGCCCTTTCTCCTTCATCGTGGCCTCACTGTGCCCAGTTATAGGTCCTGGAGCTCACCGTCGCTGCTTCTTCCAAAACTTGATCAAACCCCTCGGGTTCTGGAGGGTCTCATTTGGATTAAGAAATTCCAGGGGCTGATGAACTCTGTTCTGCGTGAGGTCGATAACTGCAAAGTGTACTTGGATGATATATTGGCCTAACCTTCCACCTGGACTGAACACATTAAAAACCTCAGTGAAATATTTTCTGCCAAATGTGAATTTGGGAAAGCCGTAACCACCTATCTGTTCCTAAACAAGTAGGACAGAGTCGGATCCTTCCAGGTGCTGCTAATGTGCAGGCATTGTTAGATTTCCCAGCTCCTTAAACACGCCGTGCGCTGCGCTGCTTTCTAGGAATGGCTGTAAATACTGCTGTAGTTGCCCCATTAACAAGTCTTTCCAGCTCCAAGTCACACTTCTTGTAATCAGAAGAACGTCCGTTTGCTTTTGAGGCAGCCAAAGCTCTCCTCTGCAGGGCTCCTGTGTTTGCTGCTCCAGATTTCACACGCCCGTTCAAACTTGAGGCGGATGCCAGTGCTCTGGGGGCTGGTGCAGTGCTTCTGCAGGAGGATGAGCAGGGAACTGACCATCCCATTTGTTACTTTTCAAAAATAAAAATAAAAAAACCCCACCACCAACTGCATTACAGTACCACTGAAAAAGTATGCTTTTTCCTCTCCTCCCCCAAAGTGTGTGTATATGTTTGTTGACTGAGACAGGTGAAAACTGCTGATTGGCCACTTTGAATAAGCGCCTGAGGTCAGACTGGATGATTAGATGGACAGCAGCGTCTTATAGAAAATTTAAATGCTTACGACTGTATATACTGAGCACTGCAGCAGTAGCAGGAGTGAGAAGCCAGTTTTGTTTAAAGCATTTTTTTTGTCCATCGGTGACGAGCTCAGGTTAGAGAATTTCCTCTTGTTTGCCTTTTGTTTCCGGTTAGGGAAGCATCGGGAACATTAGAACCTTTTGTTTGTTGTTTTGATACTGCTCGCTACCGAAGCAAATAAACTGATGCTTAGCATCCTCAGTTGTTCTGTGTTGCTGGTGTTTTCTTGGGTGTGGTTGGAGTGGGGAGTTGCCCCTCATGTTGTGTCCAGGTTACCCCGGGCCGGGGATGTAACAACATTTAAAACTATGCTTAATCCATATATCTGTCATGAATTTTGGACCACCAAACTTTAGCTCACTTCCCTCAGAAAAACAGCAACAACAAAACCCCAATCTAACACTGAGTATGGCACTGGGAACATTTAACGGGAGACTGCAGACGATTTCACTGTTGAAGGAACATATTGGGATATGGATGTGGGTGGATGGATAGCTAGTGGTTGCCAAGGCCACAGCTTTCGAGTCTCCAGTCCCCACAACACTGCCATCTGAATCCAATCCACAGTCTGACGGATTGGGAGGCAAATTGACAGTGTCAGATTTCATATCACTGCAAGCTGCAGTCGGGCCAGGAGCAGAGCTATAGTCTAATAAAGAGAGGGACGGTGTGTCTGAAGGTGGCAGTGGTGGAGCATGGGCGTGTGCTCGTTTTTGAGTGTGCGCGTCTGCGTGCACCTGCATTGACACCTACGTGAAATAAAGAAAAACAGCAACGCCACAGCGTCGGTGATGCTGCCACTTCCCATGCAGCTGCTCTGGTGCATGCTGCAGTTACACAACCTTTGTGCAGACTGGAAAGCAAAGGCTGTCAGAGCCTCGTAGCGTGGGATTGGAAAGTGGTTACAGTGACTAAGCCTGGTGTGTCAGTCTGAGACTGGATGAGCCTCTGGCTATCACAGCCCAGACGGGAGTGATGAAAGCAACATAAGTGCCATATGTCAACCAGCAAAAGCAGCCTAGGGACAACATGACTAACCCCAGTTCAGGATTAAAGTGACAGCAAAACCTTCCCCCACATGTGTCTCTGTGTGCATGTAAGCAGTTCTCAAAACACCAAATGAGGGCATCATGAGGAAAAATAAACAAGTCAATAGAAACTGACCTGTGCTTGAATGACATGTAGTTTTTCACAGAGCACCTAGTCTGCATTGGTGGTTTATGTCTGCCCTCTAGTGGCAGCACACACAACTGCAGGAATAAATCACTGCTTCAATGCTTCAGGTCATAGTGACTCTTGTTGGGCAGAAAAGAGCATCAGAAACACATCATCTCAGCACTCACATCCATACACTGATGATTTATGATTTCTACTGATTTTACAAGCCCTGAATTTATGTGAGTGATCCTGCGGTGAGGAGCTCAAATTAAGATTAAATTAAATACAGAGTCCTGGCAAATGAAAACACACAGACACACAGACACACAGACACACTGAGGAGAGTAGACTGGTCTGAAACAGATAAGCTGCAGTGTGTTTTGTCTCAGAGAGCAGGCTGCATTGCTAAATCTACACACTTTTGCACACTTTTATTGTTCCCAGAGGACGTTTTCTTAGACGTGTCGTTGCACCGATGCTCATACTTGTGTGGTATTGCCTCGACAACACTGCGCTGATTACCAGAACAATTTGGTTCACATTCAAGTAAGGGTGTAGTGAAACCTACAGCCTTACATACTGCCCAGTGAATCTTTTAGGGGAGTCATTAGGCAATTTGTCTGCATGAATATGTGGTGGAAATGCCTTTAAAGGAACACACTGGGATACACTCTTGCTGCCTTTGTCTCATTTTTTGTTGTCCCTCAGTGTGTATCTAGTTCCATCTTCCCCTCAAATGTTGTTGGTTTGTCAGGTTTCCCTCAGCAGAACCCTTGGTTGTTCTTTCCCACACCAGTCAGTTAATTCAAATTGCTTTATTTCTAACCTGCCCCTCAGTCTCCATGGTATCTTGCACTTGGATCCTTCCTTTGAAACGTCAGTGAAAGATAACAAATCCATTCCTTTGTCCAGGAATCACTGGATCTGTGTGTGTCTGTGTGTCTCAGCAGCTTTGCACTGACTTCAGATTTGGCAGATGTACTGCTGGGGAGCTGAGGGGGGTTATTTGAATGAGCAGTTCTCATAGTTTGGTTTAAATGTCTTCTCTGTCACGCTTTTGAAACTCCCAGTTGCCTGGAGGTGAGGTGTTCAGGGGTCATCTGTAAACTGTAGCACTCATGAATAAACTGTTAACCTGTGGGACACACTACAGAGAAATCTTCTCGAAACAGTCATCACCACATACGACTCGGTTCCTGGTGTCAAAACAGACCAGAGCAAATTCTTCTGTTAGCATTAGCTTTGCTCCTCAGGCTTGCATGAGGTTTTTTCACCTACCAGCCACTTTATTAGGTACACTTATCCTGTACCGGGTTGGACCCACTTTTGCCTACAAACAGCCTTAATTCTTCACAGCATTGATTCAACAAGTCGCAGTAAACATTCCTCAGACAATCTGGTCCATAGTGACTGACTGACAGCATCACACAGTCGCTGCAGATCTGATGGCGGCACATCTCCTGTTCTACCACATCCTAGAGGGGCTCTCTCGGATTCAGATCTGATGATTCGGAGTGAACTCACTGCGCTGTTCAAAAACCCAGTTTGAGATGATCTGAGCTTCGTGACACTGCTTATTATCCTGCCAGAAGCAGACATTAGAAGACGGGAGCACTGTGATCATAAAGGAACGAACATGGTCAGCAACAACACTCATGACCACTACCAGCCTGAACCACTAATCCGAGGCAGGATGGATCCATGCTTTAGTGTTGTTTCTAACCCAAAATCAGGACTCATCAGAACAGGCAACATTTTCCAATCTTGTGTTGTCTAATTTTGATGACACTGTGTAATTTGTAGCCTTAGTTTTCTGTTCTAAGTTGACAGGAATAGCACCCAGTGTGGTCTTCTGATGCTCCAACAATTGGCGTGTTGTGTGTTGACAGATGCTCTTCTGCATGGTTCAAATGAATCGTTATGTGAGTCACCTTTGCCTTCCTATCAGCTCAAAGCAGCCTGGCCATTCTGACCTGTGGCATCAATAAGGCATTCTCGCCCGGAGAACACTGGATGTTTTAGCCTATTCTCGAGAGAGGGGTGTGTGGGAAAATCCCAGCAGAACAACAGTTTCTGAAACACTCAGATCAGCCCCTCTGGCACCAACAACCATGCCACGTTCAAAGTCAGTTAAATCACCTACAGCCCTGGCCTTCCATCCTGAGTCAGCTTTGTCGTATTTTTCATTTCATGTATGCATTTCAAATGTTTTCAGCTGGTGAAAGGTCTGGACTGCAGGTTCAGCTCCTGAAGTCTTCTACTGTGAAGCCATGCTGTTGTGATAGATACAGTATGTGGTTTAGCATTGCCTTGTTAAAATATGCAAGCCCCTCCCTGCAAAACACACCTGGCATGTATGTTGTTCTAAAACCTGCAGTTCTGTGAAAAAGTATTTGTGTCCTTCCTGATTTGGAAAATGGACTCTACCTGAGCACTCAAAGCCCTCATTCACCCCTTCATACAAGTACTTTTTACTACACCTAAGTGCTTTCTAACACTTACACACACACGCATTCACACTCCAATGAACGCATACGGAGCAACTTGGGGTGCAGTATGTTGCTCAAGGATGCAGACCGATCGGGCCAGGGATCAAGCCATCAACCTTCTTATTGGCAGATGACTCTGCTCTACCTCCTGAGCCACAGCCACCCCTTAGTTTTTGCATATTTCTCATATTTCGTATGTTTAAGGTCACGCCAAAGCATCTCAATCTGATTCAAGTCCAGACTTTGACTCAGTCACTCAGAGGTGGACTTGCTGGTGTGTTTCAGGTCACTGTCCTGCAGCATAACCCGAGTGTGCTTGAGCTTCAGAGCACAAACTGGTGACGTCACCCAAAGGTCTTGGGGATCATCAAGATTTTTTTTGGCAAATGTGATACGAGTCTTTGTCTTCTTTTTTTGTTCAGCTGTTGTTTTCTCCTTGGAGCTCTCCCATGGATGCCATTTTTGCCCAGTCTCTGCCTCATTGTTGAATCATGAACTCTGACCTTAACTGAGTCCAGTGAGGCCTGCAGTTCTTTAAATGCAGTTCTGGGTTCTTTTGCGACCTCCTGGATGAGTCGTTGATGATTTTTAGATAATTTGTTTCTCAGCTGCTCCTTTAGATCGTGGCGTGATGTGTTACTTTTTGAGATCTTTCAGCCTGCTTCACTTTGTCACACAGCTTCTATTGAAGAGATTTTTTTTTATACAGCAGGTCTGGCAGTAATCAGGCCAGGATGTGATTAGTGAAATTAAACTCGGCTGTCCATAAACTGTGGTTAATCATAGTTAATTTTTAACAAGAGAGGGCAATTACTTTGTCAGCTTTGATCATGCCTTTCCAGATGTGCAAGCTGCCAATTCCAGGCACTCATGTATCCGGAGACCATCAGAGATGCCGGCTGATAACAAGCCTTATTGTCCCTCTCCTCTTTAATCCAGAGGCTGCATCATCCATGTTTTCCAAAAAGATCAGATTTCAATTCGTCCGACCACAGAACAGTTTTCCACTTTGCTTCGGTCCATTTTAAATGTGCTTTGGCCCAAAGACGGCAGCATTTCTGGATCATGTTCACATATTCTTTGCGCGCTCGAGCTTTAACCTGCACCCGTGGATGGCACAGTGAGCTGTGCTCCCAAGCACATGCAGTAATGTCCATGAATCATGCCTGTTTTTTTGTGCAGTTCCATCTGAGAGCCCAAAAATCACAGGCATCCGATATTAATATTCGGCCTTGTCCCTTGCACACACGGATTTCTCCAGATTCAAATCCTTCACAGTTTCATGCTGAGGAACATTATCCTGAAATTGTTTCAGAATTTGAACAGGCAGTCTTGCCCTCATCTTTACTTCTGAGAAACTGCCCCTCTACACCCGATCATGTTACTGACCTGTTCCCAATTAACCTAATTAAATGCCAAATGTTCCTCCAGCTGTTTCTTTTTAGTACCACTTACTTTTCCAGCCTTTTGTTCCCCCATCTCAACTTTTTTTGATGTGTTGCATCAAAAAAAAATTCCTTTTTTATTTATATTCTGCACAGCATCCCAACTTTGTTGGAATTGGGGTCATATTCACCCCAAATGGACAAAGTTTTCGGCCCTTTGCTCTGAGTGGACATAATGATTCACACACACACACACACACACACACACACACTAGCAGAAAAAAAAAAAACAGAACAGTTTGAGACGAGTATAAGATTTATTTCACATTTTGTTAAATATCACCAGCTTCATATGGGGAATCAAAGACATTCAAGAACAGATCACAAGAATAGTTAAGAAGGCTCAAATGCACAGGAGGACGGGGGTGGGGCGGGGTCAGATAATGAATAACGCTGCATTATGTCTCCTGATGGTTTGCTGGGACTGCTGCAGGTTTTTTTTTTTTTTTAAAAGGATGGCTGGAATATGCTGAATCTATTTGACATCAGTCAGCCACAAACATGAATACATGGGTTAAAAAGTGACATCATTGTTCAATCCCTACTTCTAGAGTTGACCTGCGGGGGCACAGAACCTGTGCTGGGACTGAGGGTCAGACAGGAGAGGAGAGGGCCACCACAACAAGGGAAGAAACACTGCAATCACAACACAAAGCACGCACAGACTCGGATTCACTGGAGATAAGCAGACCGATCACCTCAACAGTCTGAGCTCTGATGCTGTGTTTATACCACCCGGCTTTACCTGAGTCAAGTTTGGAGTGAGGACATAACTCAGTTAAGGGGAAATGCAAAAATGAAAGGTCCTGGACACACTCAGAAAGACAAAGTGCCGTCCCCTGTATGTTAATGAATACAGATGACGCCTTGAACCAATGACCTGGTCCATCTGACCTCTCACCTCCGGTGCAGGCGGGAGGGAAGGAGCGAGGAAAGGAGGGAAGGGGATCGAGGGCAGAGGGTGTCAGAGTCACAGGCACTTGAGAGAAATGACAAAGACATTACGACTCCCATTAAGGCACAACAGAAAAACGACACTCACGAACATCTTTGGGACAAGAACAGGGTGAATCTCACAGTGGGCATAAAGAGCTGCACGCAGAGCGCAGCGCACTTCATAACAGATGCACGAGGAGAAGGTGGGTTTTCACATCTACACCCAAAAATCAGACAAATGATTTTACTCGGACAGGTGACTGAAATGCAGCTCCCCGTGGAGCAAACACCGCCGCAGTCGAGTCGGCTGCGGTTTGCGGCGTGAAGGAGGAACGCAGTTGCTCTAAACAAATGAAAATGTTTCTCACAAGGATACATGACAGCCGGTGTGATCTGAAGTGTGACTGTAAAGGTAAAAATATACATGTGAAAAATCTGATTAGCCTAATAAAACAACCGTGCCTGTGCTATATAGCCTGAAGAAAATACATTCAAATACTTCCATCACACTGACCGAAAGATTACCACACAGAGCAGCTTGACACCACTTTACCCCCAAAACAGGTCTCCATTTAAAGAATAAGGCCAACTCTTCTCAATCTTAACATGCATTGTTCTTTTTCTTTGTCAACAAATCCCATGAAAACTACCAGTGAATCGCTCTGCCTCAACACTTCCTGGCTTCAGTCCCTGCTGGAGAAATAAATACACAAAAGATGCGCTTCGAGGAGGGAGGAACAGCAGACACAAGCTGAGGGATTAGCTTAGAAAAAATACAGTGAAGTCACCTGTTTTGTGCAAACTGAGGAAAATTTATGTATAAAAACGACTTGTTGCAACTCGAGCAAAGAAACGCAGCTGAACGTGAAGCCGCCAGACTTCAGGGGGTGAGGGGAAAGGAGAGTGCGTGAGAGAAACTGAACCGGACACATCTTCAAACTTTTGAGTTTTAACCATAAACGTGTGCTTTTATCTGCACTTCAAGATCAAACGTGCCTGCTTTAATCCAATCTGAAGTATGGCCAAAAGGTCCCTGCTTTGTATTCAGTCTGGACAAACCTTAAAACAATGTGGAAATACAACTGGGAAAGTCGTAGCTCCACGTTGCTGGTTGGGAATAATATATATTTGGTGCCCTAATGTGAACTTACAGAACAATGCTTTGGCATTTAAATAAGTTTAAATTCAAAACAAACAACAGCGCAAACTCACGTACGGTGTGCGACTCATATCAGGCTAAAACTAATTCACTGTTCATTAGGATTTTCATGGGGTTTGCTGGCAGTTAGATGAAGACAGGAAAAAGCCTGGTCCTTGAACCTCCTCTGCGATGCTGCAGCGGGCCATGGCACTAGCTCTTTGCTCTTCTGGAGTCACCGGATTGCATCAAACAGCTACAGCTGCTTGGCCAGAATAAATCAGCACCTAAAATCAGCAGAGGTAATTAGACACAGTGGAAACTCACACGCACGCGCGCGCGCACACACCCTCGCACTCTTTGGACGCAAAACTGTGACGGACACACACTCACAAACGCATGCGGGCGAGGCTCATACGCACAGCAAGCACGACGAGTTTATAAACTCACATATAATCAACACAGTGAATTTCATTGGCAACGTATGGAACAGGAGTCGAGACGGAGAAAGTTAGAACTGATTCTGATCTTTTTCCTTCATTGGTTTCACAATCTGAGCCTGGATTTAAGCTCGACTTAGGCTTTCTTCACTCCCCTCAAACAACTTTCAGTCAGCCCTTCCTATTTGTTTCGCTCTCTCTTTCTTTTCTGGACAGTGTGTTAGTGTTTTTGCATGAGCTGAACAGTCCTCCTTACAGCACAGTGTTTCTCAAAAAACAATGTATACCCTACGTAGGTCACTACTCTGTAGTTTGGGCCCATAAAGTAGTGCACTAGAAGTACACAAGTGTCTACTGAGACGTGTGCCCTTGAGATGCAGAGGAGTGAGCTGACGGGTAGTTTAAGAGCGGGGGATGATTCCCTTCTTGTAGGCCACCAGGCCAGCTGCGGCGGCGGCGGCAGACAGGAACGTGGAGACTCCCATGAACTTGAGGAAACCGCTGACTGATGGCAGGTTCCTCTCCCAGAAGGTGGTGACAAACGGGCGTGCTGGGACTTCCTGTAGCAGGGAGGGAGGGAGGAGAGGGCTTTAAGATACCTGACACATCATCAGCTCATGTCATACATGTTGCAAGCGTCGGTGTGTTCTGCACATTAAGTGCATATAAACAATGCACGTAGTCTCCAGCTCCACAAAGTGAAGACAATGCATGGGTGTCTTAATCCTGCATTCTTTTTATTGGCCAGCAGAGGGCGACTTGATCAACAGAATTCAGATGCCTTTATATTCTCATTTGGTAGTTTTCTGTCTCATTTATTACAGGGCGATCGTCAGTTTTTACAGTGACACTTATAGCAACACACATAACAGAACCAGGTAGTGAAATCCATCTTCTCTCTACAGGCTCTTGTTCCTGTTGTAAACTGATTGGCCGGTTTGCAGGCCAGTGCAGCTGCCCCACTTTGGGAATTTGGTCTTAAAAGTGTGAGCCTTGCAGCAGACTGTCTTTGGTCACCAAAGTTTCAGTGTTCACTCGTAAATATGTGTCACCGATCTGGACTGATGACCAAAGATTTCAGTGTGTTTCTTCAGCGATTGTTCATTTTTCATCTGAAGCCAACTTTTGAGTTTAATTGGATACATAAAGACTTCCCTTACCTCGTTCTCAGGCTCCGGTTGCCAGATCTGGTTAGGGTGGAGTTTACCCATTGCACACATGACCTGCAAAAACACATTGATGGTGTCAGTCAAGGCCTCATCAAAATTTACCAGCCGTTAGTTTAACGTGCTACACAGCTGAGTTTGGGCGATGCAATCCTGCTAATGTGTTAGTCCTGAACAAATGTGCAGACTTGAGTGGCCCTTACTGTAACTCACCTGCTCTGCAGCAGAGCCTGGGGTAAATAACATGGAGGAACATGAATGCACTCAGGAATATCTTATGAAACCGCACCTAACATTAATGCCTTGGAGGCAGAGGGAAATAAACTACAAGCAGCAGACATCACAGGAGTGTTTTTAGAGGGATTTAGCTTCAGTCAGTGGACCTCAAACTCAGGGACGGGCCACCTGAATGAGAGGATGTAAGAATGTAAGGCCACAGAATAATGAATCAGCTGCACATGAAGAGAAAACTGTGTCAGCTGGAATTTTCACTGAAATTTGTTACAGGTCTGAAAATTTGGGTGGCAGTGGTGCAGTGGGTAGGTGCTCACCTTGAGGTTTGAGTCCCCGTCTGAGCGTGTGCTGTGATTGTGTTCCTGGGTTAGACACCTAACCCACATTGCCTAAGTGTGAATGTGGTTGGTGGTGGTCAGAGGGGCCGTAGGCGCGAATTGGCAGCCACGCTTCTGTCAGACCGCCCCAGGGCAGCTGTGGCTACATTAGTAGCTTACCACCACCAAGTATGATTGACATGTGAATGAATGGTGCACAGAATTGTAAAGCGCTTTGAGTTCCGTGAAAAGCGCTATATAAGTCTAAGGCATTATTAAAATCAGATTTGTCTTCGGTTCAGTGGTTGATCGGGTTTTTGGGCGGCTCTTCAAGAGAAAAAGTCTGGACTACATAAATTAGTTAGTTACAGTTTCACAGAACAGAGCGAAACAGCAGGCATGACGACAGACCCGACACACATCATGTCAGAAATGGCATATGTGTGACAAACAAGCAGAGGTGGGTTGCAAAGCAGCTTGCAGAGTAACGACAGCTGTGAGATTTGTCAATATGAAGCACAGAGGCAGCACTATTGGCTGAGCTGGACTCTGGGGCCTGAGAATTATCACTGTGCTGTTTTATTTATTTGCTGCTACATCCACATCATCAGGAGCAGGCTGAGGTGTGGCTACGGCAGCTAAATTCCACCAAGTGCGCCAGTTGCATCATGTAAGTGGTTTACATCACACCTGGTATATATAAGTACCTGCGTCCTCACACCTCTACCTTCCTCTAAGGGTGTTTTAATGGAGAACGACTTTTGGGTACCACGTAGCAGTGAAAATGCAGTGTTTTTCTGTTCTCTGACCTCTCTGGCTGCTCTCTCTCCAGCTTGCACAGCCCCCTCCATGTAGCCGCTCCACTCCGTGGCCGTCTCTGTGCCCGCAAAGTACAACTTGCCAACCGGCTCCCTCAGCACTCTGCAGCCCAAAAGGAAGAAAGAAAACAGGTTCGTAGAGTTTTAGCTGATTTATAGGTTTGAAATGTTCTGCTTTATTGCATGCACCAGCATTTTATTGACCTTTGAACTTACAGGGTTTAGCATTCACTTCATTTAAAACTCTTCTCCCACCCGTACAAATGCAACAGGACATTTAGTACATAAAGGATTTCTTTTTTAATTTTCTGATGGCATCAAACACCATGAACATCTCACACCTCCACTGGGTCCAGTGATAAAGGACTCAAACAGGGCAGGCCTTTTTTTAGAAAAGATTTTCTTCACAAAATATGAATTATTAGCTCACAGAACGGCCTTTGCGGTAAACATAATTATTCCCGCCACACAAAGTGTGAGCGGCTGCACGGCCTCCCCACGCGCAGGCAGGCAGGCTGATTTCAGAAATGAGCACAAACCCTGATGAAACACAAAGTAGCCATTAAAATCCAGGCGGCTGATACATTTAAATTAATTAAGTTATAATTGACATGATCAGGTCATACCTTCATATTTAAACAGCATGGCTAATTTTACATAAGGAATCATTATTTTAAAGCAGTACAGAATGTATGAGAGGCTCATGCGTTATATTCCAGCATATGTGGTGCCTACTTTTGTATTTGTCTATCACAGACTGCAGGAAATCACGTCTCATGCTCAAACCACAGCTGTGTGTGCGTATATGTGTGAGAGAGAGAGACTCACCTGCCATACTGGGTAAGGATTCCTGGGGGGAAATAGGCTGTGTAGCAGCCTCCAGAGTACTCCTCTTCACACCAGTTCTTCTCCTCATAGTGCACCGGCTGAAGGAACCAAGCAGACACAGGAGGAGTCAGTGAAGTGATCTCACCGTATCCACACGACATGTGTGCAACTCTGCACCCAAACTCACATGCAAGGCCTCCTCTGTGCCCAGCACTCTGGAGTAAATCTCACAGATCCTCCTCAACCTAAAAGCAACAAGACGAGAGTTGGGATTAAACTGATCTTGCAGCTCGTGAGAGCGTTTTAATCTCCGTCTACTGTTTTCTACCTTTCTTCTTTGGACAGGCTGCAGAGTTTCCTGCACTTGTGCGCAAGGATGAATCTGGGTGGGGGTGAAAAGAGAAATATTAGTCAGCCGAATACTTCCATGTCCCCAACATGTCTGGATGGTTTCGTGATTTTACCACTTGTTGTTTACTCCATTAAAGAGAAAACCCCTTGGTAACCACAGGTCACTAGGGAAAAATGTGTATTCCTCAACTGCTTGATGAGTGGTGGATGGAAGTTGCTGGGTGAAACTGGTTGCAAACAGGTCTACGATGCTGTACCAACAACCTCCACGCAATTGCTTTGGTTGCTAGCAGATAGCTGAGTTTGCCTGTAGTTTGCATGGAAGATGACACGTACTTGTTAAACAGTTAAAGTGCACCACAAACAGAAACTACGGGAAACTGCAGCAACCTTGTGGTGACCAAAGCATTCACTACGGTGCAGCAGGTCTGATATCACCTCCAGCATCCACTCACTGAATACACATTTTTCCCTGATGACAGGTGGATGGCAGGGGGACGCTGGCTGGCCTGAGGAGGACAAAGGTGACCATGTGTTCATAAAATGTATTACCACCTTGTTCTGAAAGCTATCCTACAGCAGAGAGTATTGTGTGTATTGTGTGTGTGTGTACATATATATATATATATATATATGTATGTATATATATATATATATATATACACATATATATATATACATATATATATATATGCAGACTACACAATTATTGTTTTATTATTTTTCAGTGGGAATTAGGCATAGAAATTAATATGAATATTTTCTAAACTCTTTCTTTAATTTGGATACTTTTAGAACAAGGGACATAGTCACACTTCTTGTGTAACACATGCTTTTAGTGCTGAAGTGTGCATTATGAAATCATAATATTAAGTTCCAGAGAACTGTCTGGAGCGCTGTACACACCCCATAATACAAGGTACGGTCCCATCAGGCTTTGTGTCGTCCAGTGTCAGGCCGATGGGAGCGCCCCTCGATCCTCAATCACCATACTGCCACAGTAACCTGGCGACACAATAAAGCCTTAAAAACAGCACGATTTGGAACAGCATTCCTGCTCTGCTAGTTTTCACTTCCTGCGTACCCTTTTTCCTCCAGAAGTTCTCTCTGTAGTAGACCATGCACTTAATGACGGAGCCCATGGGAACACGGTGGATCAGCTGGTTCCTCAGTGGGGGCAGTTCAGGGTTAAAGTGCATCTTCAGATTCAGACCAGGAGGTGTGGCCACGATCACATACTTGGCCTAACACAGAGACGCAGACAGTGCAGGACTCTCATATGGCAGCAGGTTTCCAAGCAGCCAGCAGATGGCAGCAAAGAACAGCACTGCTTGGTTAAGACTGTTTGTCAATGAGTTACTGTTTTACAGACAGAGATCTTTGGTATTCAGACTACACTACCTCACATTATGCAGTGCACAAATGCAGTGTTTGGTTCTTTTTTTAATGCATCAAAAAGCAAACAACAATACAACAGTCATTTGCAGTACAAGGGAGTAAAAGTCCTTAAAAGTGAAAGCCCTGCATTAAACATGCATGCTTTTATTCATTATCTTATGGTGAAACAAACTATATACAAACCCAGTTCCCAAAATGTATGACACGGTGTAAAATGCAAATAAATACAGAAAGCAATGACAAAAGTTCTCATAAAAATCTCATAAATGCATTCATTATTCACAACAGAACACAGAAAACATGTAAAAGGTAATATTTTAAGAAAGATAAATAAGGTCATTTTGAATTTGATGGCAGCAACACATCTCACAAAGGTTGGAATGAAAAGACTTTAAAAGTAAGCGGCACTAAAAGGAAACAGCTGGAGGAACATTTTGCAAGTTATCTGGCAACAGACCAGTAACAGACTGGGGCCGTCACTACATTAAAAACAGGCGTGATTCTGACATGGAAATCAGTGCATGGGCTCAGGAACACTTCCAGAAATCACCGTAAGTTTCCTGAATATTTGGCTGCTGGTTTATTCTTCTCATCACTTCTGCTTTCCCGCGCTGTCAAACTCAAAGCTGACATCATTGCTCTAGTCCAATCTCTTCAGCCAATCAGTCCCAACTTTTTTGAGACCTGTTGTTGCCAGCATTTCAAAAGGAGCTAATATTTTTCCTAAAATGATAATTCTATCAGTTCAAACATTTGATATGTTTTCTATGTTCTACTGTGAGTAAAATGTGGCTTTACAAATGGAGATTCGCAAATCACTGCATTTGGTTTTTATGAACATTTTACACAGTGGCCCGACTTTTTTTTGGATTTGGGGTTGTATGGACAATTGATTAGTTCAGTCAAGTGGTTTCCAACTTCAAAGCAAGTTCTGCTTTACATATTAACTGTCATATAACACCTACTTCTTAAAAATCTTATATGAATGTGAGTTGAGTAAGATTTTTTCCTCTGAAACACAGTAAAGCAGGAGTATAAAGTAAATACTCGACTCACCTTGTAGGTCTGCTTGTCCACCGTCTCCACCACCACCAAGTCTCCGGTCTGGTCAATCCTGTAGACCGGAGACTGCAGCTTCACTCGGTCTCCCAGCTCCTTCGCCATGCACTCGCTGACCTGACTCGAACCACCTACAAACTTCCTCTCCTTGAGACATGAAGAGAGCAGAGTTCAGTGACCACCAAGACAGAGAGCAGATGCAGCAAGTTTTCTCTTTATACTGAGTGGAACTGCGTCTGATCCCCCTTTGGAGTACCCCTCAGCAAGGCTTACATTTCGGAGTAAAGCAGATAAAATCTCCTGCTTTATCCTGGCGTTCCATACCGGTTATCCTCAATCCACCCACTTTTCCTTCACTACAAATTTCTGCATCTTTATTCAAAAGAAACATGTTTATAAAGCTCAGGTCAGCAAATGTTGAATGATGAGAGTGGGGAGCTGGAGACAGATTTGGGCTGTCAAAGCTCCGATACACAAAATTAAATCAGCGCTGACCTTTTCCATATGGTTAGTGTCAACATCTCTCTGGTCTCCCTCATCAGAAACACATTCCTCTGTGGCATTTGGATAAATTTGCCTAGCAGTCACTGCGAAAATACAAGCTAAACCTAAATGAGTCCTGGCAGTGAAATGAGGTGCTTGTCTTGTTTGATTAAAGACGAGTTTATTTTTGCAGTTTTGGAGGAGAGTGGCACGGAAAGCCTGCATACCAAACCCGTGTCCATATGTCTAATATAACTGGGGCATTTGCATAACTGCGGTGTCATTTGTTTACCAAAACACAATTCCAGGCCTGAGTGGCTTTGGCAATCAGGCCCCTGAGCTTTAGAAATGGCAGCAGAATAGGCGCCGTGAGTATTCCAAGAAAACATCTTTTGTGTGGACAGCATCTTACGCAGGGCCAACTAAGGTGACTGCACCAGGGCTGTGAAGGAGCTCCCACAGACATTCACCCTGCTCTTCTGAATGAATCTCTGTGAGAAGGAGGGAACATAAGTCCACTTCCCGGCACTTTTTTTGTAGAAGATTTACGGAAAGCTGCGAGAGCATTCCATTTGTATCAGGAAAAAAAAATCCTTTGTTCTCTTTTAGTCTGTTTTTCTGAATCAGTAGGTATGGTTATTAGTCTCGGTAGAGTTGTGCGCAGACTTACCTGTCCTCCATTAGTGGTGGAGAAGATCCTCATGGTTCCTCCACACTGTTTGACATACCAGAGGAACCAGAGAGCCGACACCTCGTAGGGTTCAGAGGTCACATTCACATTGACAAATAGTGTTGCAAAGCGACGAGCAGTACTAAGAGAGGGATTATATGACAAGTAGGAACCCTTTTAGAAAACTGAATGTACCTGCAATCATGTTCTTTATAATATGCATGAGTTTGGACAGAGCACAGATAAATGTCACAGATTTTTGTTTGCTTGTCCTACTTTGACATGAAGGGACACGCATATAGTGTATGTACACTATATTGCCAAAGGTATTCCCATCATCACCCATCCAACTCATTGAATTCAGGTGTTCCAGTCACCTCCATGACCACAGGTGTATAAAACCAAGCACCTAGGCATGCAGACTGCTTCTACAAACATTAGTGAAAGAATGGGTCGCTCTCAGGAGCTCAGTGAATTCCAGCGTGGTACCGTGATAGGATGATACCTGGGCAACAAGTCCAGTTGTGAAATTTCGTTGCTACTAAATATTCCACAGTCAGCTGTTAGTGGTAGCAGATTGGAAATGGCAATAACTCAGCCATGAAGTGGTAGGCCACGTAAAATCACAGAGTGGGGTCAGTGGATGCTGAGGCACATAGTACGCAGAGTCCACCAACTTTCTGAGTCAATCTCTACAGACCTCCAAACTTCATGTGGCCTTCAGATCAGCTCAAGAACAGTGTGTAGAGAACTTCATGGAATGGGTTTCCATGGCTGAGCAGCTGCATCACCAAGCACGATGCAAAGTGTCGGATGTAGTGGTGTAAAGCACGCAGACACCGGACTCTAGAGCAGTGCAGACGTGTTCTCTGTAGTGATGAATCACACTTCTCCATCTGGCAATCCAACGGATGAGTCTGGGTTTGGCGGTTGCCAGGAGAATGGTACTTTTCTGACTGCATTGTGCCAAGTGTAAAGTTTGGTGGATGGGGGGGTTATGGTGTGGGGGTGTTTTTCAGGAGTTGGGCTCAGCCCCTTAGTTCCAGTGAAAGGAACTCTTAATGCTTCAGCATACCAAGACTTTTTGGACAATTTCATGCTCCCAACTTTGTGGGAACAGTTTGGGGATGGCCCCTTCCTGTTCCAAACCAGTGCACAAAGCAGGTCCATAAAGACATGGATGAGTGAGTTTGGTGTGGAAGAACTTGACTGGCCTGCACAGAGCCCTGACCTCAGCCTGATAGAACACCTTTGGGATGAATTAGAGCGGAGACTGTGAGCCGGGCCTTCTCTCCAACATCAGTGTCTGACCTCACAAATGTGCTTCTGGCAGAATGGTCAACAATTCCCATAAACACTCCTAAACCTTGTGGAAAGCCTTCCCAGAAGAGCTGAAGCTGTTATAGCTGCAAAGGGTGGGCAGACATCATATTATGGATTAAGAATGGGATGTTACTCAAGTTCATATGCGTGTGAGGCAGATGAGCCAATACGTTTGGCAACATAGTGTATGTTTGAAAGTTTAATCAAATTCAAACATGGAGCGGTACAATCATTTAGCTAATGCAGGATTGTTGTTTCTACATTGTTACAAAATATAATTTTAACTTTCTATAAGTTGCATATTTTATATTTACAATGAAATTACATTATCAAAAACATTCTCATTCCCAACTCATCACATACTGAAGCTTCTTCATCAAGCGCCTCTTGGTGTCATATTTAATGAACCAAGCTTGCTAGCATTAGCTTATAACCTAGCACTCCACCAGACTGCTATCAGCATTTAAGAAATTAAAATGACGTTTCTTTTGTCAGTGGCCAAATTAAACAGTTGTGTCACATCAATCTTAACAACATAATTTTGCGCTGCCTATAAATGTGCAAAGGTAACGTGATGAATAGCTGGACCTATTCCCTACACAAACAGGAATCACTACAGAAAAAAACATTTCAGTATCACCGTTAGCTATAAGTCAAATTATTAAATTAAACATCAGAATAGTTATTTGTCCAAGATTTCACAACTGGGAGACAAATTTTTAACATGTTACCTGGTCCAGCAGAGTTTCTCAAAGAGTTCCTGCATGGTCATCTTGTCCCACTCCTCAGCATGGGGTGCTCTCCAGGGAGCCTCTTTGGGAATCTGAAATGCAGCAGGATGTTCAACAAACATCAGATATGTCGCAGATGAACAAACCGAACTATAACGAGTATTGTTTTACCTCCTGGCCCATCTTATCCATGGTCCTAAAGAGGTTGTTGAAGTCCATCAAGGCGATGGGGTTCCACATGGGAGGGAAGGAGCCTTTGAATGGGTAAGACTTTCCCTGTTGGACACATGATTGCAGCCATCATCATTAAAGCTATATTCTTCAATCATCAAATAAGGAAAGCTTATTTTCTCATATTGTTTTCATATTCCAGTAACATATGCGTGCTTGGATTTAGCAGTTTGCCTGGCATTTCTATATTGTTTTGATAAATACCTAATGCTTTGCTTTGAGCTGCCCCCCCCCCAAATGGATAAATACACTAAATATTAAAGAAACAGTTAACAACGAATCAATATTTGCCTTCAAAGATCTGCCTAGCTAACCAAAGAGCTGTGGGGAAAGCAGAGGAAAAGCTTGTGCAATGTTTTACAACTGAATCAAAGATATCACGCTCAGTGATACCGAATCATTGAGCACAATAAAAGTAGCCATAGTCCAAAGCCATTGTTCCTTTGCCTGCACTAGTTTATTGCTCCGTTTCTCAATCACATAAAAGACTTGCATCCGCAGACATGAATGTGAGGAGGATCAAGGTCAGTCAGGCAAAGTGTCACAGCGGTGCTCGGTATGTCCAAAGCAGAACTGCAGCTGCGCATGAATATTTGTTGCTTTCTAGCGATGGTGTCTTAGGTGTGTGGAGGAACAACAGTGTCTGAGTGTGTTGATGTAACCTCACATAATCTCTCTAGCGTAATGCCATTGACATTTAGCTTGACAAGAACATTTGTTTCAAACCCCATTAAACATGAGCTTCTTTGACAGAGAAAAAAACGTCTGCATGTGGTTTTGCCTTTGTGGAAATGTGCTCAGCCTCTCAGTGGATCGCTATTCTGGTGGTGCTGCCAGCCCAGAGTGCCGACCTTACTACTGTATTGTTTTGGTCTGCAGCTGTACTGAACTAATAATGACTCCGTATTATATACAATGCCTCTTTTTAACTTCTGAAACCATTTTTAATGGAGCTTCTACCACACCAACATAAAACCAGCAAATATATAATTTTAGTTGTTCATGCCATTGTCCAACAATACAGCTGTGACTGTGCAGCTGTTATTAAAATCTTTTTTTCATGGGTAAAAGCAGCTGCTGAGCTAATCTAATGTCAAATTTGTTGGACTGTTTCATCGCTGCCATTTTTTTTGCTTGTATTGTATTTTTGCTGTATATTATTTTTAATGCATATATATTACATAAATAGACACGTGTGACCTCTTAAACTGCATGACTTAACTGTAGGCCCATCGCCATAAACTCAGATTACACTGAAAAAAATCATCTGTTGGATTAATGTATTAATAATTATGTGGTGGTTTCACGTACGGTTAGTGAACACACAGCATTTTATTTATGTAATAAATTCCATTTTATGTTAAATTAACATGAATAATTAACTATAAAGTTGTGATGTGAATGAAAAAAACCATAAAAACATATAAAAATCTTTTTCATTTAACAAATTGAAAATGTGCGATTATAACATATAAAACAAAGGTTGTTTTACAGCGTAAAAAGATTTTTTCTGTCAATATTCACAATGAAACATTTTCTCAAAGAAAACCAAACATGAAAAAGAAAGGGTAGTGCTAAATGCTGAGAAAGTGACTGAAGGTGTTATCTTGTGTTTAAATACATCCCTCAGGTTAAACCAGCAGATATCAAACATAAACATGAGCCTAAGAGAAAGAAATTAGGGGAAATTAAAGAGATAAGACGAGTGGAGATGTTTAAATATTTAAGTTTTAAGAAAGAAAAAAAAAGCCATGCCTGTTAAAGCAATATGAAGGGTTCTGAACTGTCTCCAAGTCAGGGGGGAAAAAAAGAGATCCAGCATATGAGTGAGGGTTGCAAATGAAAACTGCTCACATCTTTACTGTTTATACTGTAATGACTTCACACAGCACAGTGAGGAGGCTGTTTACCACCCAGCTCAGTGTTAGGAAGCTGCCTTGGTCTTACTCTCTGCTACAGCATGACAAACTGTGGATGAATGAATTCTTTCCTCGTCACTGGAGGGCCACGGGAAAAATTTATAAATGCCACCATTGGCCCATGGCCCGTGCTCTGAGAACCCTGGATCAATTATAACTGCACAGATTTCTCCTTAAATCAACACTCTGGTCAAGATCAGAGTACTCAAAAGGACTTAAAGGAAAAGACTTCTGTTGAATAAAAATAGCCTGCAGAGTGCCTGAAACGGGTAAAAGTAGCCCTGCAATCATGTGATATTACTATATTTAGTCAAATAAACATCTACTGAAATGATACAATCGCCTCGTTTTTTTTCTAATGGATGAGCTTAATTTTTTGACTAAAATATTCATAATTTCACTAGAGTTTGTCAAATAATCCAAGAGAGAATATAAAACCAGCTAAATAAGGGCTTAATAATGAATCCATATAAAATTATTCCTGCCTCACGTCCGTCACCCTGTGTTATAGCACAGTTCTTCCTGAGATTAATCCTGTTCAACCAGAATCATAGTTTGTATTTTTCATCAGCTTTTCTTTTGTTTTCTTGTTTCAGTTCAGATATGATTTAGAATCACGCAGCAGCCTGCTTTTTCACCGCTCTGCTCCACACTCCGAGACAGACCGAGAGGGATGATGATGATGACGATGATGACGATGATGATGTGTCTCACAGCGTACTGTATCTGCTGCCCTGCTCAGAACAACAGGTCTGTCTCCATGGCGACCGTGGTCAAGTGAATGCAGAAGGAGAGGAGAGCAGAGGAGGGGAGACGGAGCGAGGCAACATCTGTTTCCACACCAGCGAGCAGGGAGCCATCCTCAATCAGAGGAGCAACCAAACGCTGCTTGAAGACACAGGTGACTGCACTGCAGAGTGGAAGGTATTCAGACAATAATTTACAAGCAGCTTATCGCTGCCCTTAGCCTTCCACCCAAATCACACAGTACACTTCTACACAAACATATTGCCCAACTGTATATACAGTGCTGTGAAAAGTACCCCCCCCCCGTTATATCATTAATTAACCACTAAGTTAAATTTCACTAGCCACATCCAGACCTGTTGAATAATAAAAAAAAAGAAAAGACTTAAACAGGAGCTGTGTGACAGTGAAGCAGGCTAAAGGATCTCAAAAAGCAACACATCATGCCATGATCTAAAGAAACAGCTGAGAAACAAAGACACTGACATCTATCAGCATTTCTTAAGAAGAACATCGCACCAATAGTCACACATGGTGGTGATAGTGTGATGCTCTGGGGCTGCTTTGCTGCTTCAGGATCAGGATGACCTGCCATGAATTCAGCTCTCTACCAGAAAATCCTGAAGGAGGATGTCCGGCCATCGGCCCTGAAGCTCAAGCTCCCTCCGCTTTATGCTGCAGGACAGTAATCTGAAACACACCAGCAGGTCCACCTCTGAATGGCTCAAAATAATAATGTTTTTGGAGCGGCCGAGTCAAAATCCAGACTCAAATCTTTTTGAGAAGCTTTGGCATGACCATAAACAGGCTTGATAAGCCCCCAGTGTGGCTGAGTTCAAACAAGTCTGCACAGAAAAGTGGACTAAAATTCCTCCACAATGATGTCAAAGACCCATTGGCAGTTATTAGGTTTAGGGGGCAATTACTTTTTCACACAGGCCCTTAATAACTGAAATTTAAAGACTGCATTTTGTATTTCCTCTGCTCATCTTTGTCTAATATTAAAAAGTGTCTGATGATCTGTAACAGTGTGACAAATATGAAACAAAGAAATCAGGAAGGGGGCAAATACTTTGTATCAGCACTGTACTTCAACGACCCTAATGTGGCTCTTATTAAAGAGCCTGTGTGATGCTTTTGGGGTTTTCACCTTTCTTTTAGGCTGTTATACAGTTTTCTTATGCAGCTTTCTTAATTTAAAAAAAAAAAAAGTGCAACTCTAAATAGTATAATATATCTGAGTATTGCCACTGGTGTATCAGCTGGCTCCAAGCTCACTGTAGACTACCTGCCTCACACCAAACTGCTGACATACAAACTTAGCGGCTAGCATCCAACAGCTGAGCCAAATGTTGAGCCTATTAATACAAATCTCAAAGAAGACTGAAGGAGCCAGTTCTCTATAGCTGCAGCTCTGTTAAGTTTCACGCAACAGACGAGCAACGATGCTGCGTCTATCAGCAGCCGGTGGCCTCTTATTGAATGCGCGACACTCGGCAACCATGTAAAAGTGGGCTAAGCGCATACGCCCGGTACAGCCATTTCCCTCACAGGTCCTACGAACGTGCAAACGCGCACAGCATCCAAAGTGCTGCAGGAGCCAAGGGACAATCCCTTGCTCTATCAATCTCTGATAAGCAAGCACAGTATTTAATCAAAGTCTGTTGCCCCATCCCTGATAGTGATCCTTCATTAATAAAAACCAGTGCTGAGAGCTGCATTTGCCTGTTAGGCAGTGGCTTGCTGATAAGGGAAAGCAGTACTGGCCTTTTGGATTACAATCTGCCATAGGAAAGCTGATTAGCTACACGGCCTGCTTGAAAGCTTGCCATAATTACACAATGGCTTGGGACACACGCTGGTTTACAATTACTATAGCTTTTGTTCTGTGAAGAAATGTAGACGGTGTCACATGGGTTAGATCACTGTAAATACCACCATGCGTGCTTACTCATCATATAAAGTCTTTCTAAGTTTAGACTTGTGTCACGATAGGAAACTTTTTAAGAGATTATTCTACTGAATTACTTCTTTGGTAATCCAAAGCTACTTACAAACAAAAGCGTAGTAAAACACCAACACACATGTATGAAAGTCCTTGTAATGAATTATAGGTAACAGACTGACTGCTGTGATGGTGAATGGTTCCCAGGTATAAGATATCAAATGATGTCTAAAGTCACTAAATAATTCATGGATTAAAACCATTTCTGTCCTGCAGGGTATTCATCAGGCCACATTTTAATATCTCATGTATATTTTTGTGTGATTATTATGAAATAAGTTTCATGGTCCTTTTGGGCTTTTGTGGTTATTGTTGTTTCATTATTATTTTGTTCCTATGATTATGATAAGTTCTCGTTTAGAATTATTATTTTGAGTTAAGCAGTCTTAATATTTAATATTTGGTTCCTTGTGGTTTAGTTGATTGTAGCCCCTCCATGTTTCGTCGAGTGCTCGTGTCTCGTCTGTGCGTCTAGTTAGTTACCTAAGCTCAGACCACCAGTTGGTGAACCTCATGTCCAACAGTGCAATGCAGATTGTTATCCATCCATCTATCAATCCATCCATCCATGCATCCATGCATCCATCCATCCATCCATCTATCCATGCATCCATGCATCCTTCTTCTTCTACTGGAAATGGCAGATCATTATACTGCAGTAATTTTTTAAATATGTATTGTTGCATTGGTTACAGCTACAATTACATGTACAAATGACCAAAGTCTGAAAACACACCCAGAGAAGGAGCAGGGCTCCTCAGATCATTTAACACTTGCTGGGGGACTATATTTCACCATTTATTGTTGTTGTTATTATTGGGGGGTTTTTGTATTTATTTATTTATTTTTATTTATTTATTTTTTTTGGGGGGGGGGGTATACTGACTGTAAGCAGACCACAAAACACCACCAGAGTTTATTTTAGTTGTTGCAGAGTAAGCTGGGAGAGCAGTGACACTAGAATAACAGCTAACCCCTCACCTACCCACACATATGCATACACAAAAGCACGAACACGTGCGCACACAGACAAATACACTGACAGTGATAGGGGTGAGCTGCTTTTGATGAGGCATGCTGCCATGGAAACCAGCCAGGAAGCTACGAGTGGCGCGTGCGAGTCTGAGTCTTTGAGTGGATCTTACACAGATAGTAGCTAGGGAGACAGTCACATGGGAGCTCCCATACACCAGTATGGATGGATTTAGGGCTCACACAACATGTCAAAGACATGCATTTTCTGACTGCGGCCGGCCTGCGCTCATGCTGCGGAGATTTCACAGCACTGTTTAAGTAGGTTAAGTCAATAATACATCAGTGCTAGGGACATGGTGGTGAGATGACCAGCACACTGAAGACCATGAATCCATGCTTCAGGTTAGTCGCTGAATAAAAAACACACAGGGAGCACACAAGGATCTTAACAATATGTTACCCATTACATGATCACAACACAGTTGAACTTGGGATGTATTACATTCAGCCAGCCAAACCCAGGGTGGCCTTTTATATATATATATATATATATATATATATATATATATATATATATATATATATATATATATATATAAAGCAGCTGAGGGAGATCTAAAGCAGTGTTTTGCACAGATTGTATTTGTAGCAGCTCTGCTCTCACTGCTCTGAGACCAGTTATAAGCATTAGCAAGCAGATGAGCTTCTGTGATTTATCATTGCAAAAGGTAAGTTACCTTTTACTAAGCACCTTGGCCAATGTGTGCGATGTGGAGAAGATGGAGTGCAGTGTGAAAACCTTTTTAATAACTTCTGTAGCACATTAGCAAGGAAAGCCAGCCAACAAACAGGCATGCTGGACAGCTGCAGGCTCAGCAGCATGTTCAGGTCAGCATCTCTGACAAATCACATCACCACCAACACACCACCTTCATTTTTCATTAATATTTTTAATCCGCCTGTTGATATTAACAGTTAACCATGTCATGCACTGCTGTTAATATATGTTAATATACTAATACTAATCTTATTGCTTCTTTTGCTAAAGTAATGTTTCTAAAAGCTCCTCCACCACCATTTTCAGCTAATAGTAAATCTATTTTTCTTCCTGTAAACCTCACTGCACACCACTGGCATATGGGCAGTGGTGTCATTAGAAACCACTTTCCATATATTGTGGCGTGCTCTCATACGTGTATGACTGTGTGTGCACATCCACCAGGTAAAAGTCCACCTTTGAAGTTATAATTCAGTGGCTTTAATATAGCCAAGATAAGCTCTCTCCATCCACACACACACACACACACACACACACACAGAAAGCTGCCAGCCATGTTACTCAGTCCACTGATTTACAATAGGGGTAGTTTCACCAGGGGACATGGCAGCAATGGAAAATTAAATCAGGTAGAAGGACACAACTCTGTTAAGGACAGTGGTGCGGCCACACTAATGAGATATCGAGCACAGAATAACAGGAACAAAGAAATATAGCCTGAGTGTCTCTTTCTTCCTTCCCTCTTTGTTTGCCTTTCAACCACTCAGAAAAGAGAAACTGCATTACTGAAATCCCTCTGGCAAAGATTAGCATCTCTAGTCACTAATGCTGTGGAAGGGACGGGTGGCTGGCTGCTTTGTAGACATATAGGAAGCCACGGGAACATTTGGTTTTCTTTTTGAATATTACCTTAGTCTTCTGTAAGTAACTTGGGAAAAGGGTATGGGGCAATGCGCTCACAAACAGTAAACTTTAGGGCTAAAAATACAGTCAACATGTCACTGCAAAAACCAAAGTGTTGTTATAGTAAAGTCAGTGAACAAGTGTGTGAAGTTTGATGGTGTGAATTTGAACATCCTAGTCCACATTGTTCTCAGTTTTTGTGGAATAGACGCCATCGATGCCAAGGCTATGACAACAGCTCGACCTTTTCTTCGAAACAGCCAACCTAAAAATGAGTGGGCAGAAGCCTCTCACCATCTTCATCATCTTTGGTAAGAAAGAGTTTAACAAATGTGCTCAATTAACACAAGGGCAAACACAAATCCTGACCTACTTCAAGTCTGTAGTAGACAGGTTACATATTTCAGTCAACTATAAATAAGAGCTTGAGCTCAGTGTGAAATCACTGTCATTTATGGCCATGCAGGTTTCTCTCCTCAGCTCTCTGTTTCACTGTTTATGTGTTTCTGTACTACTGTGTTTGTGGAATGGCTAATATAGCAGACAAATGAAGTAAAGTTAATAATGCTGACAACAAACTTTGTTTTTAGCGCAAACAAAATAATTCCAAACAAACATTAATTTCAGCGAGGAGGCTGGCTCTGTTAGCTTGTGCAATCTTTTGCAGTTGCAACCTTGACCGGCAAATAGAAAAAGTCAAGCCGACAATCGAAGAATGTTAAGTGTGTAGATCCTCGCTGTCACGCCCACTGAGTGGCCAGAAGATTAGCAGACATGAATTTCCTTTTTTATCGTCTTCTGAAAATTGTCACCATTTACTCCATCACTTAAACTGAACGATACATCTGGGCCATGTATGGATCCAGCATTGGTGAGCCTACACAGATATGGCATAAGCCAAGAGGCTTAGAGTTAGAAAGAAAAGATGAAGACGAACATAGCTCATTAAGTCTTCATGTATGAATGCTTTCTTAATCACAATGTATTCTTACCTGCATTGTTATGACCGTGATTATACTTCATGGCCTGTTATTTGTTAAAGGTCTGTTTAAGCACATTAACCCTCCTTATTTGTAATTGGTAACAAATAATAACCTCATCATTATTTAGACTACATGTTGGATAAATTCCAGAAGGTTATCAACATTCAAACTCATCTGAGATCTGAGTGTTCACAAAGTTGGGTGTCCACACGGCCCACCCGTTGGGGTGACTGAGGGGTAAAAAGACACTCACATTAACATGATGCACCAGGTTCTCTTGCTCGTTGACTTTGTAGGTCTTTATGCCGTACTCTTTGGCCAGGCGGAGGATGCGGTTCTGTGTTGGTCCGATGTATGCCCCGCCTAGATCAACCCACTTTGTCTCCTTATTCTGAAAACACACAAACACACAAGCAGTGACAAAAAGGAAAGAAATGTCACAAATACTGCTGAAAAGTCTTAATGATCTATTCTTGTGCTTCTAGACTGATATGACTAATGTAAATGTCAAATTGAAACATTTTCCTCGTTACAGAGAACAGACACACCATCCAGAGCACCACAAGGCTTTGTCCTAGGTCAACTTCTCAGTTGTACTCAGTGTCCATTACAGTACTCATTTTCACTGTTGTACTGACTACACGGATCCCGAGTTGTATAGTTGACAGCTGATAATCTACATACTTTGAGACCTGGAGTGGCATCGATTTATGGATGACAAAAGAGCAATCACTGTTGTCGGTCCAAAACAACAATAGAGAAAAAAACATTTATTCAGCATTTTAAACATATAGTTTGTTCTTTTTAAGTTGAACTGCATTAATAAACATTTCCCTGTGTCAAAAGAGTGTGTAATTTGGTTAGCATAATGTTTCTTTAAATCATACTCACTGCTGCAAATACAACACAAGGGTCTGTACTGTAGGGTTTTTCCCTAAAAGCACCCTGAGGCAACAGTTGTTGTGCTTATATAAATAAACCTGAATTGAACTGAAATGAATTGAAAAGGCTGTAAAAATGCTGCATAAATCATTTTTATTAGTTACTCTTACTGACTGTTATAACACATTACTAAAGCACAAAACAGCTGCATCGACACAGTATTGGCACTCCTGGTCTTACCTGCACGGTGAAGGTACGACCACCGACCCGGTCCCTGGCTTCCAAGACTACAGGATCGAGCCCACTGGCTTTCAACAGCTTCGCTGCACTCAAACCTGCAGGAGGACAGGATGCAAGCATAAGGATGCACTGCCTTTCTTTAATCATCTCTTTAGGGTTTTTCCACAGGAACAGCGCACAGGGATTGTGGAGGTTGATATTTAATGACAGAATGGCTTCAAACGGTGCTTTTCTTAAACAAATCATCTCAAAATGTTTTTGTGAGACTGCAATTGCTTTAATAGGTAACTTACAGGTAACTTAAAGAAAATCTTTGCAACATTTTTATCTCCTTGTTACAGAGACACAGTTAAGACGCTGCTTTATCGTATAGTATATAGTATAATATAGTATATAAGTTCTTCCTGCATGAACTGTGTTCCTTTATGTGTTTACTCTGGATATTTTTTGGTAAACACGTCTGTCTCTAAAAAGGATTACATAACAACTGCTTTTCAAATGGCCCATGAGCGCTATGGGAAACGAATGGAGGGAGAGGGGCGGGGGGTTCCTCAACAAATCACAAACCAGCCAACCTGCTGATCATGTGAGGACGAAGAGCTAACAAGAAGAGCACTGAGTACTCGCTGGCTCATCAACCACAGAAAAACAGCTTTTCATACACTGACCTCTGGCACTCTCAGTCATAACTTTAATTCAATAAGACACAACATGAATGAATCTAGTCATGGACACAGGCATGCAGAGAATCAAAGTGCGGCATATGGCTTAGCGGTTCTGCACTACAGTGCTCCTAAACACAGAATATTGTCAGGAAGCCATCCTTAAAGAAGGGAAACATGGAGAAAAGGCCACATTACACATGAACTGCACTGAAAAATCAGTGGCAAGAGCTCTTATTTAGGTTCAGGTTTAGGTTCAAACCACTGTCGAGATGTCCAACAGTGAGTGTCTATAGCTATATGTAAAACTCCATCATGGAGTGACAGAGTTTTACCAGCGCTGTTGAGGATCTTGTCAAAATTGGTGGAATTATGAACAAAGAAAAGTATTTTCAGATTTTATCCAATGTGCAATACAATTTGGAAAATGGCTGATTGGAAATGGCTCCATTTTTTAGCATGACAATGATCCCAAACACACTACAAAAGCACTGGAACATTATCAGTCATGGATCGGCCTCCCCAGAGTCTGGACTTCAGTGTGGGATCATCTCGACAGAGAACAGGACAAAAGGCAGCCAACATCCAAAGAAGGGCTGTCCTTCAAGAAGCCTGAAGAACTGTTCCTGTAGACTCTGAAAATGGCTTATGAGCAAGCAGTTGGTGATGGTGGGGAGGAAGAACGATAAATGGCTCGGGGATGACCGGTTTTTGATTGCGAGGGCCAGCAAATCAGAAGAAGGTAGGCCTTAAAGGGAGAGGGCCTACAATGGCTTGTTTCATTCTTGAGGATGAACTGGGGTGCTTTACCTGTACAAGATAAATAAGGATTATGTTGAACTGTGAATCACGCAAAGTCTAATAAAAAAAAAAAAAAATGTTGGAAAAGAGCAGAACAGGGCCCCTTTAACAAAACAAAAATGCGGATGCCAAAAATTACACAAAAGCCTGTATGCTGCACGCTACATTCAGGGCCTGCACATCACCAGACACTGATACATGAGGAGCACAAAAGCAGAAAAACAGCACAGAGCAAAACGCCTCTGCTGTCAGCAGGCACCAACATCTGTGCAAATGTTTTTTCTGGCCTTTGCCCTAAATTCCCTTCCCGACTAAGTCCTTTGGTTGGATCTAGGAAGGTTTACATTAGTTTAAGCAGAGTTTGTTCTGCATTACCCAGCGTCAGCCTTCCCTCCATGTACAAACACGCCCAGCCTGTCGGGCTTCGAAGAAAGCATTAGCCCCGACCAGGAGGAGGCTCGCAAATCTTCTACCGTTAAATTGATGCTATTAACCTACACTCGGCTCAAAAGGTCACTCTCTGTCTCGGAAAACAAAGAGTGTCTGTCCGCATCTCTTGTGTATGCCTACAGCAATCACTGCAGCAGTAGCTTCCTGTTGGAATATGGCTTTGATCAGAAGGCTTCTTTATCCTATTTGAGGCTTCACTTTTTTCTATTTGTTCAATTAAAAAAAACAAAACAAGCTTTAGTACAAATGCAACTAACAGATCAGCATGAAGTGATCATCACTTCAAAGGATGCCACCTGAGCTTTCCCCTGTTGTTTACCTCCATTCCCCCGCCACGACACAAAGACGAGGGATGGAAAAAACGCACACGCTCAGCCGAGAGAGGCCGAGAGGGAGATTTAAGCACGAGGGAGCCAGCAAGACAAGAAGAAAATAGAACACATTCCACACAAAGAGTTATGTTTTACATTCAAAAGCACAAAGGTCTAGAAATGATGTAAACTGCAGATCAACTTGGCGGTGGCAGCACATTCTCACATATGGCCACATAATGCAATTAACCTATTTATTACCAATTGCTTATTATCAGGAAAGGACCTTTAAATGGCTATTATGAGCAGCAGGAATGACTGCAGCAAGCAAAGGGCTGTTTCAGAGATTGTATGGGCGCATTTTTAAATAGTTTGTAATGAAGCCGTGAAAATATGCCAGAAGGGATTACAAATGGAGTCAGCCAGCGTGGTGGAAATCATGAAGAATTAAAAGACTCTGAGCCAGATTTCCCATCCTGTTAAGAGGCTTTCTGCACCAGAAGACAAGCTTGATATTTATCAAACAGATGTAGCCACCCTGAAGTGCAATCGTCCCGACATGTGACGCACAGCTGGTGTCAGTTCAGATGGAGAGACCAGACAAGAGAGGGGGAGGAGATCTGAAGTATTATATTATAGTTCACACAGTGGGACATGGGGTGCATTTCATTATGTTAACTTGTCTCCTCGTTTCTCACCATTACGTCTCTTCCTTGTGTCTTAGCGAAGATGTGCGGGAGTACACGTGAGAACAAGAAACGAGGACAGAGGAGCCAAATATGGCAAATGACAAGAAGTGGTGTGTATTGTAAAACAAATAAATAAATAATACTACAAACTGGCTTTCAGTGATGCTTCCTTCGCTCTTAGCTCTTCCAGAAACATTTCTCTCATCTGTCCTTGTCTCCTCGAGGTGTATTTAAGGAATTGGAATATCCTTCAGGATGGTGCAGGAATTACGAATCATTTTGGGGTCACTGGAAAAGAGTGCAAGGAAGCTTACGCTACCCTAATAAAAAGCCTGCGACTGCTACATTAACATATGTCTGTGTTAAGTGTATGTATAACATACCTTAGCAGAGCATATGGACAGACATAAGGCAGTGCAAAATGAATTGAAGCTATAATGCTGTGTGAATTTATTCCTCTGCAGCTCATTCTAGTGCGGTGGGACTCCTCTCCCCATCTTTTTCTCTCCCAGTAATTCCCTTCTCTGTTTTCCCCCCGATTTCCCACCACTGCTTTCCTTCTCTCCACCAGAGCACCTTAGGGCTCCGGTTGACCCAATTGTTTGGTGTTTCTGAGACATTTGAAAGCGGACACAGTTGGACACAGACATTAACATAAGTTTTAATGACACTTTTATTTGTAGGTTGGACCTGATTTGATAGTGTGAAGTAAGTTTCCAGAGCTTTCTGTGTAGCTATGCACACACACACACACACACACACACACACACAGAGAGAAGCGCACACACTGTATACAAATACAGTTTGTTCCTGCCAAGTGGCCACATCTTAACAATTACTGTTGTCAGGGAAACTGTGTCTGCCCCTGTCTCTTTTTCCAGCACAGAGGACGAGAGGGGGAGGATGAAAAGAAGCGTGTGTGTGTGTGTGTGTGTGTGTGTGTGTGTGTGAAGATACTATGAAGATACTCCCCGTCTCCCACAGTTTCTGAACTAAAGCCTTCTCATTGTAATTCGGCATGAATGCGCACTCATTCCCATAAATCTCTCAGACCCTCAAACACACATCTACAGTAAACAAAACAGGCAAATCCAGATGATAAAGGTCAGGTGACACCCTTACACACATCCAATATGCTGCACAACTGCAAGCCCATTTGCAACCCAGTTCTATCCCCCGTGAAAGAAAATGCCTGTTTGGTTGGCTGTGATTCCCTATAGACACGCAGCCTGCTCTGCATATGATCTGATACTAGATAGGAAAATATTTTTCTGTGTTTGCTTAATATTAAGTATGTTTACATAGACTGGAGTTTCTCTCTGGCATAATAATTTTCCCTGCATGACAAACAAAATCAGGGTGTGAGTTGTGAGCAGGAACATGTGTGTCCGCTGCAGCTGTTTGATTAATTATCTGAATGAATGAAATAATCTGGCTGAGAAAGATGATTTTTTTTTCTTTAGAACTAATATGATTCCTGTGCCATAATAGCTGTTCTGCCTAGACTAAACGTAATCTTCAACACATAACATCCTGTTTATCAGTAATGGATATTTTTTTGTCTGCATCGAGCGTGCAGCTGTGACTCTTGTGAATGTTTCAAAACTGCAGTCCTTTTGGCCATTTCCTGTTTCTGCCTTTATCTCTTCTCTGCCGCTCTCTGTTTTCTATCATCTGACTTTCCCTCATTCCACCTCTGGCTTACTACCTGTCATTTGTCTTTTCACTTCTATTCTAATTGCTCTTGCTGTGTTTCCCCCCGCAGTGTTTCTTAGTTTTAATAGGTCCAATCGCATTAGCAGCCTCCAATTACAGCAGATGAGAGTTGACAGACATTCAGCTCAGAATCTACCTGAAATGGTCTCTGGGTCTTGGACCCAAGGTTTTGAGTTCTGGGGATGTTTATGTTTTCTCTAGTTGTGTATTTTTGATTATCTTTGGATTATGGTTCTATATTCTGGTTTCTGTTATTTCTTAGTGTTTACATTTTGTGTTTATTTCCTTATATCTCACATGTGTTCATATGTGTCATGCCTTTAGCTCGGAGCTTCTGTTCCAAAGATCTTTAGGTTTCTTCTGTGTTTTGTGGATTCATGACATTTTGAAATGGGATTTATCGTTGACCTCCATAGTCTCTGTTTGTGGTGGTGTTTTTGCTTTCATTATGCTTGTGAATTTCTTGTTGTTGTGCCTTTGGCTCCTTGATTGCTTTAGTTGGTGATAGGTTGTTAAATTTTTCCCCATTCTGTTCCTCCAATCTCGCCTCCGTGTTTGTCTGTCTTCTGTCTTTGTGTAAAGTTCATATGTTTGAGTCTTGGTCTCAGTGTTAGTTATTTCCTGTTTTATTTTGATGGTCTCTTGTCACTCATTTATTGTATTTACAGTGTATCACAAAAGTCCCACCTACAGCCCTCACATTTCTGCAGATATTTAAGTATATCTTTTCATGGGACAACACTGACAAAATGACACTTTGACACAATGAACAGTAGTCTGTGTGCAGCTTATATAACAGTGTAAATTTATTCTTCCCTCAAAATAACTCAATATACAGCCATTAATGTCTAAACCAGCAGCAACAAAAGTGAGTACACCCCTAAGAGACTACACCTGTAAATGACCAAAGTGAGCACTGCTTGTCATTTCCCCTCCAAAATGTCATGTGACTTGTTAGTGTTACTAGGTCTCAGGTGTGCATAGGGAGCAGGTGTGTTCAGTTTTGTAGTACAGCTCTCACACTCTCTCATACTGGTCACTGAAAGTTCCAACATGGCACCTCATGGCAAAGAACTCTCTGAGGATCTTAAAAGATGAATTGTTGCGCTACAAGAAGATGGCCAAGGCTACAAGAAGATTGCCAACACCCTGAAACTGAGCTGCAGCACAGTGGCCAAGATCATCCAGCGTTTTAAAAGAGCAGGGTCCACTCAGAGCAGACCTCGCGTTGGTCGTCCAAAGAAGCTGAGTGCACGTGCTCAGCGTCACATCCAAATGCTGTCTCTGAAAGATAGACGCAGGAGTGCTGTCAGCATTGCTGCAGAGGTTGAAGAGGTGGGGGGTCAGCCTGTCAGTGCTCAGACCATACGCCGCACACTACATCAAATTGGTCTGCATGGCTGTCACCCCAGAAGGAAGCCTCTTCTAAAGTCTGTACACAAGAAAGCCCGCAAACAGTTTGCTGAAGACATGTCAACAAAGGACCTGGATTACTGGAACCATGTCCTATGGTCTGAGGAGACCAAGATTCATTTGTTTGGTTCAGATGGTCTCAAGCATGTGTGGCGGCGATCAGGTGAGGAGTACAAAGGTACGTGTGTCATGCCTACAGTCGAGCATGGTGGTGGGAATGCCATGGTCTGGGGCTGCATGAGTGCAGCAGGTGTTGGGGAGTTACATTTCACTGAGGGACACATGAACTCCAATATGTACTGTGAAATAATGAAGCAGAGCATGATCCCCTCCCTCCGGAAACTGGGTCGCAGGGCAGTGTTCCAGCATGATAATGACCCCAAACACACCTCTAAGACAACCACTGCTTTATTGAAGAGGCTGAGGGTAAAGGTGATGGACTGGCCAAGCATGTCTCCAGACCTAAACCCAATAGAACATCTTTGGGGCATCCTCAAGAGGAAGGTGGAGGAGCGCAAAGTCTCGAATATCCGCCAGCTCCGTGATGTCATCATGGAGGAGTGGAAAAGCATTCCAGTGGCAACCTGTGAAGCTCTGGTGAACTCCATGCCCAGGAGAGTTAAGGCAGGTCTGGAAGATAATGGTGGCCACACAAAATATTGACACTTCAGGAACTTTCACTAAGGGGTGTACTCACTTTTGTTGGTGCTGGTTTAGACATTAATGGCTGTATATTGAGTTATTTTGAGGGAAGAATAAATTTACACTCGTCCTTTGTCGCCTGCTCCCTCATGGACGTGTGCTTCCTTGATCCATGATGAGGGGTATGTATGTAGATCGACTGTTAAATCGACAGCTTTGCTTTCTCGCTCAGCTCGCTCTTCAGCACAACAGACGCTGCAGCCCCAAGATACTCCAACTCCTCCACTTGGAGCAGCAACTTGTCCCATGGACCTTTTCCAGGCTGAGGTCCATGGCCTCAAACTTAGAGGTCGTAATTCTCATACCTGCCACTTCACACTCGATGCGTGTCATCAAATTGGGTGTTGAGAATTATGTAATTCTACTGGTATTGATGTTCACTGCTGGTATTGTGACATCCCTTATCATAGCAATTTTACAAGTGTTGAATACAAAACAGCTAGCAGAAGTCCCAGCTAGCCTGGGCAGAGACAGGCTAGCTGCAGTCAGACTTCTTATTTGCAATGGCCGCTCCAAAAGTGAGTAAGACCAAACAGGCAGCTATTTGCCTGCTAGGCTTCACCACAGTTAACTGAATTCCCTAAACATGGTCCACTCAACCATGTTTGTGTTGTTGGTGCTTTTTGGAGCATTTGTAATGCAATTATCTGGCAGATAATATGAGCATGCTATTATATTTTTAGCAAAAAAGAGGACCCAAATGCCAAACAGAATAAAACAAATGCTATTTTAATTAACTTAGGGAGGGTGAACAAAGAACACAGCATACTACTGGCAGAATAGGGACGAGCCTGAGAAATACTAGCAAAGTTCCTGGGAAAACACAGAAGAGAGATTAAAACAATCAACAAGTGAGACACAAGCAGGAATGACACAAACTTACTGTGCAGTCAACTGTACCAAATATTGTTCTATTTCACAGGTCTCTGCTCCGGTTTTTGCTACGAGTGAATTTCTAATATTACTTTTTTATATAATAGCAATAATTAGCAGGAATCTGTTCCTGTGGGTGTTTTGTGCTAACCAAGTTAGCCACAGTTAGCTGATAACTCACCAGAACATTAAAATATAAAAATACTACTGGCTCTGAAGAATAATAAAATGCTAAACTGGAGGCTTTAAAACAGAAGAAGTTCATAAACATGTGGGTGACATCACTGTGGCTACAGCCATCTTTTATGAACAGTCTATAGCTTTCTGTTTGTTTCCGGCCTATACGCTAAACTAAGATAAAAGTGTTATTCCTCTCACGCTTGGAGTTAATGCAATTACTTCATCTTTTATACATGAGTGATGTAATTATTTTTAAAGGGATAAATATGTGAGCATATTTAATGTTCTGTCAATTTTTTAAACAGTTTTTTAATATTCTTAAGCCCCAAGCTGGTTTCTAAGAAGTGAAAATGTACATAAAGCATGATGTTGATGAACATGTACTTCTGAGAGTCTGTGTGTGTGTCTCAGTGTGTCTGCGTCTAGACAAAGTGTTCTTTTCACAGGAACACAAACAAACAAAAAAAATCAGTCTCTGAGTGACAAGTGAGACACTTGAATCAGAGCCCTATAAGGCTGCACATTGATCCACAGGGGGGAGACATTTACGAGACGTGCCGCAATTACATTTTCCCAGTCTCATGTTCTCAACACGCAGACACTGATTAGGTGTTTATGGGCACCAAACTGAGGAGCAATACTGACACGCAATTACACGGCAGTTTGAAATTCAGACAGGAGTAATATTAGAGAATACACCTATTACCTTTTTTCACTTAACGCTGCGCTCTGAAAATCGTAGCGGTTGACTCTTGGAAACTGATTATTAATATTACTGGAAATGTATAATGTTTTTTTTTTTTAATGATATTTTATTTCATTCAAAAGGAATTTTTTTTCATTTATTCTATATTCATCACACAAAGTGAAATATTTCAAGCCTTTTTTTTTTGTTTTAATTTTGATAAAACTCCTCAGGAACGGCTTCAGGAACACAACAAAGAGCCTCAAGCTGGCAGACTACCCATATCTTGATCTGATTAAGCATGATCCATATCACTGATCAGATTCATGAAGGCCCCATCCACAGGACCTAAAGGATACACTGCCAGTGTCAGATATGAAAAGATACCCCGAGAAGTCTAATGTCCATGTCCTGACTGGTTTATTAGGCAGGTGGTCTTAATTTTATGGCTCAACGCTGTAAAGGTTAAAGCCGGTTTAATATGGTCTGAAAGTTTGTTGCAGCTCTTTAGTGTGCGGTAACTGAAATAGCCTTCTCCATGTTTAGTTTCCACTCTGGGACCAGTAATCAGCCCTCTACTTGACCAATTCCAGGAAATGACTGCTATCAGCCAAGAAACAGTCTGGAACATAACCCACCATAAATCAGCAAATGTTTAATTCTTCTGCTTTATATGGACTAAACAACCGAGATATGATATGTAAATAACTGAGCTTTACAGCTGCTGCTGCTAAGAGGATTTTCCATGTTTGCAGTCTTCATTCTACGCAGAGTTAACCGCCTGGTAGGCAATGTTGCAGCTGTATATGTACAACATAGACATGGTATCAGTTTCCCATGCGATTCTATGTATAACACCTTCCTTAAAGGGCAGCGCCATCACCAGTGGTAGTATTGATTCAATCATTAAACACACTCTCAGTCAGGGTATGGCCGAAAGATAATTCTGTCAATCAAACATTGAACATGAAATGGAAAATGGGAACACCCCCCCCTAAATCCTTCATTTAAAATATATCACAGACAGAGGAGAGGGCCCTCCAGGTGTGCAAACATCAATCAGCTGAATGTATTTTTCACACAGTCATTGTCAGCATTTCTAACATTAACACAGCTGAGATTTCTCATGACTTTAGCTGCCACATGCAAGGCAAACACAGCGGCGCAGGCATGCAGAAAATTACTAATTATATGCTGTCCATCAAATGACTGAATCAGGCAGCACACACAACAGGTTCTCTTGTTTGCACAGCTGGGCAGAGAAAGCGGTTATCTAGGCTTGAAGCCATATTGATACTGAATTGCAAGAGAAGGTGAGGATTTATTCACATATGGAGCATTCAGAGCGCAGCAGGTGCACTGAGTCCTTGAATGGTATTTATGAGCACTGTTTCAATTTAGTTCAATTCAGTTTTAAGAACACTCACAACAACAGTTGCATCAAGGCGCTTTATACTGTAAGTTAAAAAACCTATAATATTAGAGGGAAAACCCAACCCCTATGAGCAGGTACTTGGTGACAGTGGGGAGGAAATCTCCCTTTTAACAGGAAGAAACCTCCAGCAGAACCAGGCTCAGGGAGGGGCAGTCATCTGCCATGAGCAGTTGGGGAGAAGAAAGAGAAGAGAGCAGAGAGAGGGCCATTATAACACTATTGGAGAGAGAGCCAGAGTTTAATAATGCTAATGCTGGTTTAACCCAATAAATGCAATAGTGGTGCACTGAAGAAGAAGCACATGGGAAGCCAGCAGCCTAAGCCTATTTGTGCTTAGTTACAGGATAGTTCAGGGTCGGCTGATCCATAACACTGAAGTTACACAATCATGCTGCTTTTGTGATTTTGTAAGAAAACAGGACAAAAAGAAAGAACGTCGCAGTTCTGCGCTACTTTGAGTTTTTGTTTTTTATTTTTCAGTTTACTGTCTCTGACCCAACTACTCTGACTGAAGTGCACCTTGCTGCATTGGTAAAAACACTGTAACAGTATGAAATGATGAATTTTAGTCACCTCTGGGTAAATTTACATCTGGTACTTTGAGTTTTCCTGCTAAAAGTTCACTCCTTCTTAAATAAAATTCCACATGCAATTCAGCGTTTTAGATTAAAGAGTTTACCTTTTTCCATAATTGTTTTCTCTCACTGGTTGTTTATGTAAGCTTGGAATTTAGAGGTCGAATTTCAGCTCATGTCCGTGTGTGTGTGCCACTTATATCCTTGGGAAACATGCTGTCCTTAGCTGTCACCAAGATTGCTCTTGTTTACAAGAATAATGCAACCTGTCAGGCTCACTGGGACTATCATAAATGCAAATTAGTCATTTACACTCACCTGAATAACATTCAACATCAAAAGTCTTAATCTTACCTGTACCACAGGAACCACTTTCTAAAATCCTTCACCTAACCTAAATTGTAACTGGTAATTTGTTTGACTGCTTGGTGCAGTTTCAATGGAAGCTCACACATATATGGATGCATGTCAGCGTACAAATGGTATCTAATTCTGTGGGAAATGTTGTGCTGAGTGAAGCAGAACAGCAGGACGTGGCTCAAATTGCTATGAGGACCAACCGACCTGTGAGAACTGTGGACTGTTTCTAAGGAAAACTAAACGCAGACAACACACCCACTAAACACAGAGCTGAACCATTTCCACATGTTTTAGGGATGGAAGGAAGGAATACCAAGGAACTGTTGTTGAACCACAATGCTACAGTCCAGCATCATTCAAAAAAAAAAGCCCTAGTCAGGAAATACGAGGCTCCTATGTAGGACATTCAATTTGTGACTGTGCATCAGTGATGAAGTCATCGATAGTAAATATATAACTGCAACTTGCATGTGGTACGTGCACGTGGTTGCACGTACCACATGTGAGTAAAAAAGCTAAAAGCACACAACACAACCCCGAACAACAAAAAAGGACTTCAGCTGCAACAATTTCCATGTTTTTAATCTTGTTAGCTAAAAATGTTTCTTACTGTACACAGAACACGGATTAAACTGCACGGTATGGCAGTGATTATATTCCCATTCGGAAGCACACGCAGACAGTTGTGCATACCAGGAAAGGCATATTTGTTGAACTATTTTACAGTCACGTGCAGGAAGCACACTGGTTGTTTGTCTGTTACCACTTTTAGGTTACTTGGACCCGAGCCGACCCCAGTGCGCTCACATGTGGAAAATGTAACGTTGTGGCACAAAGCTGAAAAAATAACTTCACTGTGTCTATAATTTATATTTACTTATTTGCATGTATGTTTGCATTTTCACTCTATATTTCACAGTTAAAGGTTGTGTAAAATGCTACAATCAAGCTTCATATATAAATATATAACTGTTGCAAAATATGCAGTTTTTATCTAGGAAATTTCAACTGGATTACTAAAAAAAAACATCTTTGCCTGAAGCAGTACGTTTTTTTCTGTAAGTGCAGTCCTGTAAATTCTGCTGATCTTGTAATTTTACAGTCATTTAACTTTACAGCCAGCGTCTCTGGGCAAAGGTCCGCGATGACTAGACGTCCAGGAGCGTTTATAGGCCCTCAAACCACAAAGTGCAGCCAGGTTTTCGAAATCATCTGCTGCGCAGTTTAATGGAGGAAAAACACGCTGCACTGTGTGACTATTTTAAGTCAGCTTGGGAGAAACAGGCCCTGTGAACCACTTACTTTTGCACTGTCTGTTTTACCACTTCTACCCTGTTTCCAATTTCACAACCACCTCAAGTTCCCCATTCAAACTCTACTCCCTTTCGTTCTTCCCTAATCCTCACATACTCTCATTTGCTTTCTGGTTTTCCCCCCAGTTTGGCTCATTACATTTCCCACATTCACAGCTGCTCAGGGAAAACATGAGGAAGTGGTTTCCTCCTTCTCTTCTCAGTTATTTCTGCTTATCTGACCCTCCTTCCCCCTTCCTCCCTTCCTCGGCATCCTCTCGGTTTGATAACAGGCTGTCACAAGCATTTAATGTTTGCTCACAAAGTGTTGGCCTGCCCCTTGAGGGCCGCGGACCTGGTGGCTGGCTGGCAGGCAGGAAAAAGACAATTGCATTTGCAAGCAGACAAGAGAGACTGCACGTCATATTAGAGAGGTGCTAAAGGGAAAGAAAAGAGCACTCCCTGTTCCCCATGTTTCATCTGTGCTTTGATTGGACAGTGATTGTTATATATGGACCTCATTGTAGGCCAGTAAAGGTCAGTGGTACAAACAAATGGTGTAATTATGAAAACCTAATGCGGGACAGGGGAGCGGATGGCAGCCAGCAGGGGCTCCTGGTGCTGTTACATTTTCTCTGTAGCATTTGTTTTGCCCGTTTGACTGGTATTTGAACTGACATTGACCTAAATTCTTCGGTGTCTGACAGCAGACGTGCAGACATGCAGGCTTGCATGCAGTCGATAGAACTGTCAGACTAACAGAGAGAGGGGCAGCGGTCAGGCACTGGGAACAGAAAGGACACAGGTTCACTCACTGTCAGGAAAAACAACTTCAGTCAACGCAACACCGCGACAGGTGTTTGAATCCTCCCCCTCAAGTTTGCACCTGAAAGGCCGACTGCTCGTTTGCACGAGTGTATGCATGGAAGTTGTCTAGCTGCAGCAAAAGAGCCAGAAACAACAGGGATTCAAAGCAGTCGCGTTACACCACATACAACATCACAACCAGCATCTCTGATTCAGATCTCATTATTCTGATCAGACCTGATGAAATAAAATGATTTGAATCAACTAGACGTCAGCTAATGTGGCCGCCACGTTGTATGTGTGGAGTTTTCTGTGGCTGACAGTGTGACAGTGTTCAAACGCAGTCTGCAATGCACACCAAAAGAAGTAGACTGTCAGAGGAATGTAAGACTGATCTGATACAATGCTTCCTGATATTTATTGCTACCAATATTTTTATTATGTTATTATACTATTTATATTATTATAACATGTTTTAACATCTGCTTTGTTGCCAAGCTTTTTGCCAAGTTGTTCCAGGGTAACAAAGGAATCTTAATTAAGTGAAAAAACATCCTGTTTTCAAGTCTTTCAACTCAATGAAAGATAAATATCAGCCAGGAAATAAAGTATCATTAATACTGCTGTACAGTCGCACTGGAGGCCACGGCACAACCAAAATGACAGAACCAAATAGAACAGAAATTCCTCCACAAATAGTGACATGGTTGCTGCATGACAGCAATTTAACTGCAAATACAACACAGGCACTCAGCAATCTTGCTTTTATATATGAATATGACCAGAAAACAACCAGTTGGCAACCAGATGTGTTGAGTTCACTGTTACAAAGAAAGTGTAGGTGCAGAATGGCTCAGACTGATTGCAATGTGTTGACGATCTGTCTGTATTTATAAATTAGAAGGCAACTATTTGCAGACCTTTGCAAATGTGTCTGAGAGTGATTGCAGTCAGTCAAAGTTGGACCGCGATTGGATACAAGGTGGCCTCTGAAAGAACCCTGAACATTACCTCAGGTTCTGCGTCTTCTTTGATCGGAAAGATTCCACACAACACATAGGATAAGGAGTCAATTACTAAATTTAATAAAGCCATCTCAAACAGGTTTACAGAGTACTCTGGGTCAGAATTGCTGAAGCTGTCTAATACAGCCGATCGGTGCAGCTTCACACAAGTCTGACACCGCTCTCTATGTTAGTCCAACTTTTATACACAGGATTAGACACAGTTACACAGTTACTGAAATATGCAAGATGCTGCGTTGTATAGCGGGGGACGTGTAGCATGCTTATCAGTTCCTTCTCCTGTGGCCTTCACTGTCGCCAGCTACCGGCCTCATCTGGGTCCTGTAAGCACAAAACATCAGACCAAAACACACACTCTTTCCCACTAACTCATCCAGCAAGATTTTCCTGCCTCTCTGCTATGCAGTCTCATTTCTGTCTCCTGTGCAGTGTTATTTCAACACCTTCACCTTGCTGCAAAGATCAATGCTGCGATATGCTTCTTGATACTGTAGTTCTTCTAAAATTGTTATATTTATGGTATGTCTACTGTGCCGCTTATTTACACTCCTTTCTTCACCTCCCACCAGGCGACCTGTGCACTCACCTTGTGATTGAAGGCAGTCACCTTAAAGTTGGGGGTGTTACACGCTCAACCTCTGGGTGACCCTCAACTTCTCGACAACTTGCAATCAGACAGCAGAAAATTCAACCAGGAAACCACCGATTTTTTTTTCTCTGAGTTGCAAGGATGCTGCTAATGTGACTGAGCTACATCAAGCCAGTCTGCTTAAAGTCTTTGATCTCTTCAACAGCCCAGCTTGGACCCATTTAGCCAGACACACCAGATAAATACTGGCTACACAAATGCCATCGTAATTGCTGATATGTCGATATCTCTGGGGCCAGTATCAGCCAATACAGATATTCAGCACATATATCAGCAAATCCCTACAAAATAACACTATCTACAAACATTTCCATTCCAGGTATGAGAAATTCCTTTCTTCATAGGAAATACTGTGGTACCTAACAGAGCCTTTGATACCAGAGGAAGGCATTTCACTCTCCTCATCATTATTATTATTATTATTATTACTGAGGGGGAAAACAGACAACTCAATAATCAACTCGCACTTAAAATGCAACTGTGCAATATTACACCAACTGCTGCATCAAATGCAATGTTGGTGTAACCCAAAGATCGAGTCATTTATTTCGCATCCTCAGCATCACAGCTCGCCTCTGCCTGCCTCAGAGACCACATATGAACCAGCAGCTTTTATGAGGCGCATATTTATAATGAAACAACTCCGACTAAGTCACGTGTCAGCCTTATGGATGAGACTTAGCCCCCCAGACCCGGTTCCTCTTATGCAATACAAAGTATACGCTGGCTGATTAGCTGTTACTCAACTTGCACTGCTGCTGCGGTGATGCAGCGGTGGCGGTGCGGGAGGAGGCAGCCTCGCGGAAGGAGAAAAACACCAGCGAATAAAAAGTCTCCATCATTCTCAGCTGAAGGCACGATCAGCTCTGGATAGAGGCTGAGCCACTTCTTGTTAAACATTCACACGGGCGGTTCTTGTGCAACAGTTGTCTAGTTTTCTTACACGAAGCGCATCTGACCGCTGCAGGCGCTGCGCCGCGGCTTGGATTTCAGATCAGCGTGTTTACGCAGTTTGTCCGCGCAGCCTGCACAGCAAACTAAAGTTTTCTGTTGTCGCGCCTACCTGATATGCCCGCACCGACCACTATAACATCGTAGGTGTTGCTGGGTGCAGTCATGTTGATGTCTGGTGTGTGTCTTCGCCCGCTCGGCTGTGTCCGCTCGCAGCTGAACGCAGGGTGCGCGGCGGAGAGCATCTGTATTAAAAGCGCCGGGCAGGCCCACTCCCTGCAGACTCCGCCCACCGATAGTAAAGCAGCGTACCGCTCTGTGGGTGTGGAGGACAGCCGGGGAAAAAACATTTAATTTATTTCTAATCAGTATGAACCATCACCCCACAAATCCGCTATCAATCTGAAAAAGCTGATTATTAAAAATTAATTGTAAACATCTGTGTCCTATAATTCATCCTTCATTATTTTTTTCGTCTACTTTTATTTATTTCCATGCATTTGTTTTTCTTGCAAAATCCATGAATTTGTTTTACTTACAGAGCTCTTTGCTTCCTCATATTTGACTTTTTAAACAGTCTTATATTTTACCTCTTGTTATTTATTTATTTATTATTTTATTTTATTTCGGGGGGGGGGCAATTAGGAAGTCTCATGACCTGCAGAGAGAATACTTTGAACCTTTTTATGCATTTGCAGCAGTTATAAAAACACAGACGCCTTTGCTGATAGGGGTGCCATAATTTTCTGGCCAAAGGTATTCTTCTTATCATCAGAGCATTATAGCCAGCCCTCGTGCAAATATAAAAAAACAGATGATTACACCTGAAATACGATGAATGAAATCATATAGTAAATCATAAACGTAAATCACGTTATACCGCTTCTTTATCAAGAAGCATTCTCCCACATAACTGATATGTGATCCAACCGCATGCACATGTGGTCATAACAGTCCTCAGTTTGAATGCAGTCTGATTTCTAACACACTGAGGGCTTTGCATAGATCATGTGTTTGTAGCATGCAGCCGCTGAGTGGCTTCATGCTGTATTCTTTAGTTTCTGTTGCCCTCTTGTGTTTGGTTGGTTACAACTAACCAAGAACTGATGTCTGCACACACTGTGTAGAGTGCACACAGCCACATCATGGATGTGGATATAATGGATAAAATTTATGGTTCAGTTTTCCTCCCAACAGCAAAATGGGAGCGAGATATTTCCATCAACCGAGATCAAAACGTCTGGACACAGACATGTTTAAACATCTTCAAAATGACTCAAGCCCTAATTTAACTCTCCATAGAATACACTATACAGGGTAAAGAATGTTCCAAATGGGCCTCAGACGCTCAAATACATGCGCTCACTGTACAGGCAGCTGTGCTAAGAACTATTTGCCCGCTATATGGTCTTGATCGCCTGTTCAGAGGTTCTGGCTGAGGATACGTCAAGACCTATCCATGTGGTTTAATCGCAGTATCCCAAACTCACCCCAAACTGTGCATTTTAGGTGATATAAGTGAATGAATTGGAAATAAAAAAAAAATTTGTTCATTACTCACTATAGGAATTTACTTTTAGATCATATTAGTCTGGAGAGAATGTCTGCCTCCTCTAAAAACCAATTGGATGAATTTGATTCTCTCTGGTCTGCACTGATCAATTCCATCACTTGGTGGTGTGGATCAGCTGTAGTCTCGTCTTCCTGTGTGCCTAGCAGGGGGTAGTACGGGGGACATGGGTGTCTAGTGGCTCTTGGACCGGGGGCTGTGACTGGCATCTTGCGGTGTCTGTGTGTTTTCCCTGGTTGCTGGTGGTGGGAGCTTGGGTGGATGCTGCCTTGTGGTCTTGGGGTGCAGGGACTGTGGTGCTTGCAGTGGTGGGTACTGGCAGTGGGCTGGGTGGGCCTCTTCTGTGGGAGTCCAGGAGTGGTGTCTGGGGCCTTGGCGCCCGGGGTTCCTGGTTGGGTCCCTTCCTGCACCAGAGTGGTCTGTGTCCCCTGGGGTGCACCACCATGTGGGGTGGGTCGGCCCATGTCAGGATATCCGGTCTGGATTTCTGGGATTCTGGGGTGCCCACAGATCCTGTAGGGCGGCCTGGGCACCTAGATGAGGGAACTGTGGTTACTCACTAATGGAGCTGGTCTTGGACTGAGGACAGTCTTTGTTTGTTTGTTTGTTGTTTTTGTGTTTGTTTATTGGTTGTTTTGTTGGTTTGCTTGTTTTTTTTGTGTGTGTCTGTTGTTGTTGGGTGACTGGTGTTTAGACTCTGCATGTAGACAGGCCCCCAAACTTCATTGCCTGTGGCTCTCTTTGTCTGGGGTAATAAGCTAGCTAAAGGAGGAGCTAGAACTCACTGACATCAAGACAAGAAAGCTCCTTACCGTGCATGGAGAGTTTCACCCCAACATCCAGCACCCTGAGACTGTAAGGAGGCCGAGGACTAGTGAGTGTGAGAAGCACTATCCTGGATAAAACAACAAAGATCTATGAGTATATCAGGAAGATGTCCACAAAGGACCATGTGCTTAGTGCATACCTCAGGCAGCAGAACAGTGAGAAAGAAGAAGAGAAAGAACAGGAACCATCATGGAAGGACAGGTCTCTGCACGGCATGTACCACCGGCAGACAGAAGAAGTGGCTGACAGAAAAATCCTTCCAATGGTTGGATAAAGCTGGACTGAAGGATAGCACAGAGGCACTAATCGTGGCAGCACAGGAACAAGCTCCGAGCACAAGATCAATAGAGACTGGGGTCTACCAGAGAAGAGCTCAGAGAGGATGGGGAAGGTAACAGTGGTCCCTGTGGTAACTGGAACACTCGGAGCAGTGATCCCCAAACTGGAAGAATGGCTCCAGCAGATTCCTGGATCTCATCTGAGATCTCTGTCCAGAAGAGTGCAGTCCTGGGAACAGCTAAGATACTGCACAGTACCTTCAAGCTCCCAGGCCTCTGGTAGAGGATCCAAGCTTGGAGGACAAAGACAGCCCAGAGGGCAAGTGGGGAATGAAGCCCTACACAGCAGTAACAATCTGATAATGTAGCGTGAAATGTGTTGTTGTAATGTACCAGTGATGTTCTGTCCTTTCATTTAAGCAGCTTTAAGGTTTTTAAAATCCTCCTTGTGTGGCACTCTTCATTCTACCTGATAAAAACAGTGCCTTTACTCTCAAAGCATCTGAAGACGGAGTCAGGAGGAGTTAGAGTTGTGTAGGACTTCTGAGCTTTTGGTCTAAGATTAGAGCCATTCTTTTTAACATTACACAGTAACAGTTCCTAACTGACCTAACTGACTGAAGCAGTTCAATCAATCAACCACTTCAAGTAATACACCTTGGCATGTGGGAGATCTGGAAAAATCCAACAATAGATTATTTTCCTAAGCATTTTATGACTGAAAATTACTATTGTGTTAAATTTTGTGCTGATGTGTATTTGTGGAGAATGTTGTGTTGATGGCTGTGTGAATGTGGTGGACAGGTGAGGGAGAATAGGAGTATGCACAAAACTGGGGAAAGAAGGAGATGTCCTTCTATGCCACTATGACAATGTGTGTACAAAGTGTGTATGACTCCAAAATGTGTCTGTTATGGGGGGTTTTTTTTATACAGGACTCAGTGGAACACGTAGCAGATTACACTGTGTTATAACTTTGTGGAGAATTGTTTTCATAAGCTCAAGTTGTATCCTCAACCTTTAATGTTCACTATGTGCTGCTGCACACCAGCACGCAGTAACAGAGGTGTGCGCAGTGTGGTGGTTGGGCAGCAGAGGGCAGCAGAGACCCAAGATGAGTTAGGTGACAAAGCCTGAAGATGTCAAAGTTTTCCTGTTAACATCAAGTTGATGTGTTTTCTTTGGAAGTGGAGATTATCTATCTATCCATCCATCCATCCATCCATCCATTTCCTTCCATGATTCCAATACAGGGTTGTGGGGAAACAAAGATCAAATAAACCTAATGCAGTGTGCACATAAAACAAGTCTATTTCTGTTTAAGTGCTCTATAGAAAGGTCAGATTTTAGGAGTTATCAAGAAGAACCTGTAAAAATAAAAGCAAGACTTTTCATTTCTCACATCAGAAAAACAACAACAATATTCCTTTACTTTGTGATCCTCCAACCAGGGGTCAAAGTAAGCCGGTACGGTCCGGTACTGTGTACCACTAAAAGATTCTGCGCCAGTACGCACAAGAGCTGGTGCTGCTGTCTGCTGTAAAGCCTTCATTCAGAACCGGTCAGGGCTGTACTTTGGGTCGTGCTATGCTGGAGCCTCAATTCTCTAGCTTCTCTCCCCTCAGAGATCGAAACTTTCATCAGGACAGCCACGTCCCGTAAGCGGGACGTGTGTAGTGCATTGGGCTAGACCCTCCTATTTTAATTGACATTTAATTCGGCCAATCATGTAACTGGCTGCACCAAAATCAACTGAAACGCTACGTGACGCCCCCTGGTTATTATTGGCTCTGGAAAACCCATCTCTTAATATAATTGGCCAAAGGAGGTGTCAATCAAACTGTGAGGGTCTAGCCTTCCATATAAAATGCACTACATACAGTAGTGGTATGCGATAATGCAAGATTTGGTGTCGATCGATGCCGAGTAAATACAGGGCCAGTATCGCCGATACTGATACCGATACCGACACTTTTTAACAATTATGAAGCATTTTCATGAAGTTTAAGTGTTTTGTGATTTTTTCTTTACTTTGGATCATTAATTAGTGAAAAGCCAGAAAAGAATTGGGCAAAGTTTATAGGTAAATAGAAAATACTTTATCAAAATAAAAGTTTTTCTTCTAAAACAATAGAACAGCAACAAAACAATTTTCCCCATACATTGTGAAATCTGGATTTTTTTTCTTAGATAAAGTGTACAGTGTACAAATTAGAAAGTATAACACAAAAATGTAATAAAAAAATATCCCTTCAATAATTTTCGTTATTTTTCTTAAATAAACAAGCTGTACAAAATTTGACATTAGAAATTTGACATTTCGATAACTCCTCTTAATTGGAGGGGAAAGCGAAATATCAAAAAAGTAACTTAAAGGGTCAAATTGTCTAATATTTTTTACATCAAATAGGGGGGCTGGAAGTAGGGGGCGGGGCCGGAAGTGGCCCGCGGGCCGGGAGTGCTGACAAATTCCTTTTTTGCCCCAAGTAAAACGTGTTACATGTCACGTGACAGGATAACGTCACACACTGCAGGGAGGGAAGGAGCAGTGTGCCTGCTCTGTGCTGTGAGAGGAGCGGCACTTAAACAGTCAGCTCGCATCTTTGATGAAACTGCAGCGCTTGCATACAGGAGAGAAACTGAAGCTGAAGTATCGATCTTATTACACTAGTATTGATCAATATCAATACCAATGTTGGTATCGATATTATCGATATTTGGATCGATCCGCCCACTACTAACATACAGGACAGGACACGGCCAGTTAACAGGCAACAAAACGGGTTTTCCAGAGCCAATAATAACCAGAGGGCGTAGTTTTTTCAGGTGATTCTGCTTCAGCTAGTTAACAGGCTGAAACGTTAATGTCGGTCTGCTTGTTACAAAATATCTCAATTAAAAGCAAAGAGAGATTCACCAACTGTGTTTCATGTTATTCTGCTCAATTTCAACAACACAGCACAGTTCAAAACATCATGGACATCAGCTGTGTTAGTGTACAGTGTGTGCAAACATCTCAGTTCCTTAACAACAAAAATATATTCCAATTATTCTCATTTCTGCTTTATCCAGGCAGGCAATATATATATATATATATATATATATATATATATATATATATATATATATATATATATATATATATATATATATATATATATATATATATATATATATATATATATGTAAGTTATATATATGTAAGTTTTTTGTCATGGTACCGGCAAGAATTTAAAACTCCTTTCACCCCTGCCTCCAACTTAAACATCACAATAAGCCCAGCATCTGTTTAGGGTTTGGCTACAGAGTCAGTTTAAACATGAATATGAAGCTCTGTGCATTTTGGAAACAAAAAAACCTTCAGAACACATTATGGAACATTTTACCAGAAGTAAACTTTTCATCCCAGTTTTCCAACATGAGAATCCTTTTAAACATCATTTCATCTAACATGGATTTGGTTAATCTGTTTATTATTAAAGGCAAATACCGTGCTGATACATCAAAGTGAGGAAAGAGTAGCTTAGGTTAATGATGCCGGAGCAGCCCCAATTAATTAAACCACATGGCTATCTTCCAAAGTTTCAGGCATTTGCGGATGAAATTCTTTCTGGTTTGACACAAAGCACTGCCTGCCAAAGCCTCACATTAGGTTAAGATAAACAGCTGGATACTTTAGCACAGACCGAGGACATAAACACTTAAAAAAAAAATGCTGCCAATTTTAGGCTGCCTTTTTAAGAGCTTGCCAGAGACAATAAAATGACAGGATTAGCTTATAGAGGGTTGGCCCCGTCTTTACAGTTTATTGTGTTGTTGATTAATGAGCACAGTCCCAGTCAAATAAATGAAATGAAACAGGAGGCAGAACCGGACTCGGTGTTGGGGAAATGATCACGGTCTTCTGAGAGACCCGAAAAACTGTGAACCTCCACTGCCATTGTATTCATAATTTCTTAGCAAAGTATGTGCTGACAGCATGCTCACAAACCTCAGCAGTCAATAGTCATATTGTGATCCCTGCAGCACATGACTGCTGTCCATGCTTCACGTCTGGCATTGTGATGGAACGCTAAACACACAGAGGTGATCCTTTTTTTAAACAAGTTCACATGAAATGCCTCTTTTCTATGATTTTTATCAAACGCTTGGATGGTTATGATTAGGCTCGAGACTGAATAAATGTGTGATGTCTGCTGATGTGAAGGGTTACATAATGACCACATCTGCCTGCCAGGCTGCCTTACACCTGGAAATAGTGGATCTGATGAATGATATTCCTGCTGCGTTAATTAGAAAGTCTGGAACCTGCCAGCCGTCTCTGAAGTTATTTTGTTCTGCTGGGACAGCCTGAAAAGAGAGCAGTTAGCATCAGCTTGACAGCCATTATCTTGCCCTTCTCTCATGCTGTCACACTAGTTCTCCTGTTAATTATGCCTCCCGCCTCATGTCGCAGAATGCCTCCTCACCACCAGTGTGTGTGTGTGTGTGTGTGTGTGTGTGCGTGTGTGTGTTGATAAAGGCGAGCCACAGTGAGAGGAGACAGCAGAGAGAGGCAGAATAATCTCCAGAGTGGAAAGGAGAGCGATTTTATTGGGTTCACGTGTGAAGCAGCCGGGCGTGCTGTCAGTTGTTGTCGGGACTGAAATGTCCAGAGAAGAGCAAATATGGTGCTGTTTTACAGGGTGCAGCCCCGAGCTCAGCAAAGAGTAAATACTGTACGCAGAAGAAGTCTGTAAGTGTCAGAGCTCTGCTCAACACTTCTTTGAAAAGGAATCTTACGGGATACTCGGTGAATCCGCTCAGCGAGCTTCAGCTGTGTGTGCGAGGGCCCGGATCCATCACCTCACCATCACAGTCTGTGGAGGACTGCTCAGTGTTTCAGAATTTGTATTTCTTTTGCAACTACAGTAGTTATGTTGTGCCACAGGCTGGGGAGGGACAAGCTGGGTTTCAGCAAATTTTAGATGCTGGCAATTGAGTTTTATGAGACTCTACATCAGAAATAGATGTACTTGTTTGTCACCAGATCCACTTTATAACTTCATATTAATTTCCTTGGCTGGCATGTGTTATGATGCAACAATCTATGGAAGCAAAGAAATCCCATAATAATCTCAGGAAGTTTATGTGGGTTTTAACCACTACTAAACGCCTGCAGTCATGATCCTGAAGCTTTTCATGAAATCAAATCCCACATTTAATTGTTTTTACAGTTCGATAAACTTGTCCGCACACAGCTGACTTTTATAGTTCCTGCTCTGGATTTGAATGTCTGCTATGTGCACGAGGGATACACAAAGGATGATGCATGCATGTAATCCACTGTTACTGTTTTGAATTTCCCTTTAAGATCAGCCTCTCTCCTACAGCTGTTTTAGGGCTGGATGAAGTTCATATTACAAGCAGAACATGTCATTGCTATGCTACCACTGACTGCACTGAAATGTTTCAGTTACAAACGCAGATTCCAGCGACCAGAGTTTCTGCAGTCACCTCTCTGTCTGGGGCTATGTGACTTAGATTAGAAGTGACAGAACAAGATGACCGATCAGGTTCCTCACACCACAGATATCCTTCTAGGTGGTCGGATTTGCACAGGGAAAATAAGGAAATATGATAAGAGACAACAAACACAAATCGTCTCCTCCAGGTGGCTAAACACCAGTGTAGGTGATAAACTTTGCCCACTTTCATGTTGGTAGATTAGACACATAGACCCTATACAAGGTGGATATAGCTTCTGGGTCAACAAGGACCTTAAACCAGCATTCTTTTAATGGTCACTAGGGGGCGACTTCAGTAAAAAGTATTTACTGTATTTATTATCTGTTTCTAAACAAAATAATTAATTCTGCTGTGAACTGTACAAACTGAAAAATGATCTGCTAAGGCGCAAGCACATTGCTGCAGTCACCTTTAGTTTTATGGAAGATGCCAACTTGTCATCAAACACTTGCAAACTACCACTACTTCGGAGTAAAAGTTGCGTCCTTTGAAACATGTTGGTTACAGTGGGAAGGCACAACTTTTACTTTGAAGGCAAACAGTCCTCATGCTGGTTGGTTCATCAGTGTTTGCAGACAAGATGACGTCTCCCATGCAACCACATGGTGACCACAGCAGTCTGCTAGTGACCAAAGCAACCACAAGGAGGTTTTTGGTGCAGCACCATCTTTGCAGCCGATTCCAACCAACAACAGTCAGCAGAAATACAATCTTTTCCCTAATGACCAGAGGCTGCCAGGATGTTACTGATCAGTCTGTGAATTGCAGAGAATTGTGTGAGGGTGGTGCACTATATGTATGAGGACAGCGAGATGTGGTGGTCATCAGGGATCATCTCTGAGCCCTTTCCTGTTTGCAGTAGTGGCAGGCAGTCTGACAGGAGCCGTCGCTGACTGTGACGTTTGCAGACAGCATTGTGACCTGTGGTGAAAGCAGAGAGCGGGTGGAAGAGAGCCTGGAGGGGTGGAGGAGAGAAGAAAAACGAAAGTCAGTAGAAGCGATGTATGTGAATCATGTATGTGAATGAGCGGGAGAGGCAGGTGTAACAGTGGAGCTGCAAGGAGCAGAGGAAGTGAAGGTGGATGAGTAGATTGTCAATACCTGGGGTCAACCATCCAAAGCAACACAAGAGAGGTGAAGAAAAGAGTGCAGGCAGGGTGGAGTGGATGAAGATGAATGTGGTGGTTTGTGACAGAAGGATAGCAGCAAGACTGAAAGAGAAGGTTTACAAGATGTTAGCACATAGCAAGATGTTGTGATTTTTGTTGGGAGCGATCAGGATGGACAGGATTAGAAATGAGTATATCAGAGGGACAACTCAGGTGGAGCAGTTCGGAGACAAAGGTAAAGAGGCAAGGCTGAGATGGTTTGGACATGTGCAGAAGAGGGATGGTGGATGCTGAAGATGGAGCTGCCAGGCAAGAGGCAAAGAGGAGAGAGCATCCGTGGATGTAACGAAGGAGGACATGCAGCAGGTTGGTGGGACAGAGGAGGATGCGAGGGACAGGATGAGATGGAGGCAGCTGATCCAATGTGCTGACCCCTAAAGGGAGCAGTTGAAAGAAAGAAAGCCCAGCTGCATATGTCAAACACATGGGCTTTAAAAGAAGACATCTCAGTGTCACGTTCAGTGGTTTCAACATTAAAGGCACACAATACAAAGCATTTTTTTCTGTGGTTTTGTTAGTTAAGGTCAGACATGTGAGGACACATCAATCGGTGGCAGTAATGGACCAAGATACACGTCAATGCCTCACTAAAAGCAGTGCAGATAAGTACTGTGTATTCAGAGGGGAACATTTACAATTCAAACTACTAATGGTGTTTCTTTGCTCCCAGAAAAACCTGAACCAGCCATTATTTCAGTTCAAACCTTAAAGTGAGCTCTGAATTCTCCGCGGTTTGAAACTGGAGACTTAATGACGGAAAAAGCTCGATTTGAACACGAGCTTTTTCAGTTCAAATAAAGTGACCACACGTTTTGTAAACGAGCCTGACACACACTCACACACACACACACACACACACAGAGTATGAATTATGAGTGTGAAGTTCTGTATTCATCATGTTGGGCTGTGCAGAAAGCATATGCAGGAGTTACAGAGGAACCATGGAGCTGTTTTGACAAGAACATCTCCTTGAAGCCAAAACACTGGACATGTCATCAGTAACAATACATGACAGGCAATAGCGGCGCTTTAATCAATCCGGCATGACATGAACATCACAAAGATCCAAACAGAACAGGTTACATTTTAAATGAGCGCCGATAGCCTCGACAGTCTATTCGCAGTCCACGCCACCACCCAGAGGCTGGTAAAACCTTCATCAGTGGTCTTCTCGCATCCTCGGAGATCCTCTTACACGGTGCTCCACTACTCTTTTTATTGTTCGCCTGATGAGCTCTCCTGTCAGCATCAGTCATGTTTTACGCAGCTAGATGAAAGTCTGCAGGGAGTGTGTAAAATGTTACTGGGTGAGTAAGCACGGCGCAGGTGCTCCTCTATAGATTCACCACATGTCAGGGCTCATGCAGACCCGCTCGTCCTTTCCCATGCTGCTCTTTAACGAGGCATTTTGTTTAGTCGTCAAATGCTTCTTTTCTTTCTTTCTTTCTTTTTTTTTTTATGGCGCTGGGAGAAGGCTGTTACAGATATTTGCAATGAGCTCTCATTCTGTGGTTCTTGAGAGTGTGTGTTATGAATTACGGAGGCTTATAATGAGTGCAGTGTGTCTCTGCAGCGAGGAGGGTCTCCAACGGGCCCCTGGGAGCTGCAGTTTGTGGTGTCTGGCCTTGTGCGCTGAAGAAATATGCTTTACATTGTTTGTACTGATTGAATGCACATAATGGAGAGGGTATAGTATGTTCTATTTGAGTCCCAAGGGCTGCAGGTCAATTTTAAGGCCCACGTGAGGCTGATCTGACTGCTCCAAACTATCACTCACAAGTTAACAACCAGCATCTCTGGGGCCGTTTTCTGATCCAATAATCAACCAAAATGCTTTGGACAGCTTTACAGAAAGGTCCGTGGCCAAGAAAAATGCCGGCTATTGAGAGTCTTATGGGTCTGGGAGGGTGCTGCTGTCTGCTCAGCTGCACTCCTCACAGTTGCAGGCGAGGATGTATCTGTAAGTGGCCGTAATGCGAGTCCCACCGGCGCAGCGCAGCCTCACCGCCTTCAGCTTGGAGGTGTGCGGCCGGCAGCAGGAACAGGTACTCTTGAAGGGCTGTTTGAGCACCGAGCTGAAGGAGATGAGTGGGTCGGAGCGGGTCGTGTGGCTGCAGTGGCCCTCGCAGCGTGCCAGCAACACCATCTGGAAGAAGACATGCAGGAAAGGCAAAGTTATGAAAATACAGATAAGCATTTTTCTTTGACCTTCAAACTCTTTAAGGGAGTAGAAGGATGTCTGAGTTCAATCAGGCAACGCCGTAGTCAGCAGGATGTTTGGGCTTTGTATGTCTTAAAACCCTGCCAGTCTCGGCCTTGCACCTGCAAAATGAGAGATAGCCGTAGGAACAGCCACACACTCCTACACCTGCCATGCCTCAGGGTCACACATCTGAGAGAGGTTGTCCAACCTTTCCCAAGTTTAACCAATCCGCCAACACACACACACACGCACAAAGCTTACTGATTAGAGTTGTGACCGTCTGACCAACATTCCTCTGTAGGTCACTGCTGTCGCCTCCCTAAACTGACTCCTGTGTCATGTCCTTCTGCCAGCTGCTCTGTGTCGCCACCCATGTACCCACTTTGATAAAAGCCTGTCTGGGGCCATGTATGGGTGCACACACACACACACACACACACACACACACACACACACACACACACACACACATACACACATCAGGAGTGCTGTCGCCACTTTAAGACCATTTGTCTTTGTCCTGACTGAGGATCAGGCTGTCCGACTTTGGCCTCCTCTCTGTCTGCACCTTTCCTGCTCCTCCTTTCGTTCATGAGCAGCTACATCTAATAAAAACATGCAAGACTCAGTAGTGACAGAGCACTGTAACAGCATCATAATGAGAGTAAATGCCCCTGAGAGTGTGTAACTATTATCATGTAAATGTACATAATTTTAAATGACTCAGTTTGTGCTCTCCTGCGGCTCCATTCTCTCACTGTGAGGTAGGCTGTGGCAGTGAAAACTGAAGGTGGATTGTAGCAGTGCTGGAGGCGTGTCAGATAGTGTGATAACTACAGACTCATTCCAAAAAATTTGAATATCATGGAAAAGTTGATTAATTTCCATAATTCCATTCAAAAAGTTAAACTTTCATAGATTATAGATTCAGGGCCCACAGTTTAAACAATTTCAAGTATTTATTTGTTTATTTTTACATAATTTGGGCTTCCAGCTCATAAAGCCCACGAAAACAGGATTTCAAAAAATTAGAATACTGTGGAGAAATCAGCCCAAGTTTTGCAGGGTATGAATGTTTTAAACTGAGTGTGACACACTAATCATCTACTAAACTCAAAGCACCTGCACAGGTTTCCTCAGGTGTCATTAAATTGCTTCAGTTTGGTTCAAATGTCTCAGTTTGGTTCAATATGGAGAAGACTGCAGACCTAACAACTGGCCAGAAGACCATCATTGATACCCTCCATAGGATGGGTAAGCCACAAAACTTCATAGCTAAGGAGGCTGGCTGTTCACAGAGTGCTGTGTCCAAGCATATCAATGGAAAGTCTAGTGGAAGGACAAAATGTGGCAGGAGAAGATGCACCAGCAAAAGAGATGACCGTGGGCTTCAGCGGATTATCAAAAAGAGAAGATTCAAGAATCTGGCAGAGATCCAGAAAGAGTGGAATGAGGCAGGAGTCACAGCTTCAAAAACCACCACATTCAGACGCATCCGGGAGATGGGCTACAACTGTCGGGTCCCTCGGGTCAAGCCACTTCGGAACCTGAGCCAACGTAGGAAGCGTCTCAACTGGGCCAAGGAGAAGAAGGGCTGGACCATTGGCCAGTGGTCCAAGGTCCTCTTTTCCTATGAAAGTAAAGTGTGCCTTTCATTCAGGAATCAAGGTCCAAGGGTTTGGAGGAAGATGGGTGAGGAACAGAGCCCAAACTGCTTGAGGTTCAGTGTGAAATATCCACAGTCAGTCATGATTTGGGGTGCAATGTCTGGTGCAGGTGTTGGTAAACTCTGCTTTCTCAAATCCAAGGTCACCGCAGCAGTCTACCAGAATGTTCTAGAGGACTTCATGATTCCTTCTGCTGAGGATCTGTATGGAAATGCAGATTTCATCTTCCAGCAGGACCTGGCCCATGCCCATGCCGCCAGAAGCACCAAAGCCTGGTCTGATGCCAATGCCATCACTAGTGCTTGACTGGCCAGCCAACTTGCCGGACCTAAACCCCATTGAGAATCTATGGGGTATTCTCAAGAGGGAAATGAGGGCCACCAGACCCAACAGCAAAGAAGAGCTGACAGCAAGCATCAAGGAAATCTGGGCTTCCATAACTCCCAGGCAATGCCACAGGCTGATTGCCTCAATGCCACGTCGCATCGAGGCAGTGATTAAAGCAAAGGGATTCCCAACCGAGTATTGAAGATTGACATATCGTTTTGAAAGTACCATATTTTGATTGATTTGATGTGATCCTAATTTCTTTTTTTTCTGCAAAAACTGAGAAGTAGTTTGGGTTGATTTCTCTGTTTCTGTGTGTGCCGTGAGAACTCATATTTGGTTTGTTGTGTTTCGGGTTTTCTGATATAACTTTTTCCACACTTTAGTCTCTTTATTGGCAGTTCTTAATTTGAGGTTTTAGTACTTTTGTAAACTAAACCGTGTTTCAGTTTATTTGAGCCCAGGCTGCTGAACACATTTGGATCTGTTAGTTAATAATGCACTAACAACGTGATATAAAGAATTTTGAGCATTTTCCCTTTAAAAAAGTAATTAAAAAAATCAAAGTAACAACATTAAAACATTGTTACAAAATAGCACATCTGCAGAAGTATTAGAGTCCAAGATTAGGCAGATTATGCTGAAAACCAAGATATTCCAAAGTGAAGGATGATTTCCTGTAACTCTGCACTGGAATATTTGTAATTCTTGTATCTCCCAAAGACAAAATCCAGAGAGTCGAGACAGTAATCTGTGCTGTCATCAGCTGGATTAACTGTGGGTGATCTATGCAGACTGCATGGGACAAATGATGGTTTTCAGGGCGACTTTTGCTTTAATGCAGGTTAAAGAGCAAAAAGGGTAAAAATCTGAGCAAATGAGAGATGTGAGCTGTGAAAAGGTTGATGGAGCTATCTAAATATCTGTACTCTGCCTGGTGACTGTAGGGAATATTTGTTTCCCGCATCTAATATCCTTTGTTTTTGTGTGATTTTGCTCTTTAGAAGGTGGGGTGTGATGGCCTCCAGGTCTCTAGATCCACTTCCTGTAGTTTGTGGTTGCTTATGCCAGGTTTCCATTCGTACCTACTCAGCGTGGTTCAACTCACCACGGTTTGGTTTTGTTTCCATTACAATTGAGTACCACCGCAATGTGGGTGGAGTCGATATAGCAATGTGGGCAGTAGTCTCTTGATGTAATTTGTATGCAACTCAAAACACAACACAACAATGGATGAGATAGAGGCAAGCTAACATAGCTAATTCCAGTTTACTATCGTCATCACGCGTAAGTCTTTTACGTAAGTTTTTACAATAATGTTTTAATGCATGAAGATTATCATTGTTAAGTATTATAATATGTGTGCTGTGTGCGTCTTTCAGATGGCTCTCTTGTTGTAAAACTACTCCTGCAAACTGTTGGTCTGGGCATTCAACCGGTGCTTTGCGTGCCTCCATTTTCTTGCTGTCAGGTTTTAAAAATGGCGCGGTTGATTCTGGTGAAGGGGTCGCTCTCATGACTCAGCTAGTGATGACACCGCCTGGCCAATCAGTGGCATGCTGTTCTCCAATGTCACATTTTCGGATAACCTCGGCTCACTTGAATGGGTACTAAAAAGTACCTGGTACCTGGACCTCATGGAAAAGCCTACAAACTGTACCGAGTCGAGTTGAGCCACACTGAGTAGCTAATGGAAAAGCAGCATTAGATCTGGAGAATGGCTCACTGGGAGTAATGGCTGACACCTGGGATGCTCACCTGCAGATATACAGTACAGGCCTGAGCAGTCAGCTGCTCTGTCTTCATTTGATTTGACTGAACTTTGTTTGCTTTATTTTTCTTGGTTTACTTACACAGCACATGCTCACACATTCAAACACACCACACACACACACACACACACACACACACACACACGCACTACTGAAGAACTGACTGCATTTTTAACCTTTTATTCTCTGTAAAAGTCACATGCGGTCTCCACATTCTGTCCTTCCTGCTGCGCTGGGCTGTGATATTAGGAACAGAAGGTTCAGTCAGCTGTTCCTAAATTGATTTTCAACTTTGACAAATGTGGTGTCGCGTTTAGTTGTAAATGCAGCAGCTAAATGTGTGAGAGTTGCCAGAGAAATAGCCAGAAAATAATTGGATAAGTAGGAAATCTCTCTCATCAGAGCAGAGCTCAGACGCTAACATTCTCTCTTTTCAGTTTCTCAAATGAAAGATTTTGTTTGGCTTTATGGAGTTATAAATGGAGTTATAAATCTTAAATTTGGAACAGTTTGCAAAACTGAATTTGTAATATGATGAGGTCACCATTAGTTAAAGCTCTGCACGTGAACAGAACAGGCCTTTCAATAGTGTGCATACCTACTGTTTTATTCCACAATGGCTGCTGCGTATCCTGCCTTTTATATTATTTTGTTTAGCTACAGTGAAAGAGGTCTCAACTGTTAATGTTAGATACATTAACGTGAGGAAGCAGCAGTCAGCACCGGCTATAAACCAGATCCTGCTCATGTTACCTGTGAGTTTTCATCATGCTTTTTTGCTAATAAGGTGAGATGAAGGATTTGGCAAGTGATGTGTCAGCGTCCGAGCTGAACTAGCATTCAGAAACCAGCCCAATCCTATTTCTTTGTACACCTCACAGTGCCAAGATAACCATGATTATTTTCCTTCTCCCTTCAAATCCACAGAGGACATTATACAACTGCTTCCACAGGCTGAGTTATGCTTTTTGCAACCTGCAAACTGAACTTTATGTGAGGAATTATTGTTGTGACACTTTAAGTTCAAATTTACAATGGAGGAGATTGCTTCCAGAATCTTACTCAATACCTGAGCTGCAGAGCGCAACACAGTAAAGATACTTCAGCAGTCCCTCTTGTTCTGCACCTACAGTACTGTGCAAAAGTCTCGAGCCACCCCCATTTCTTTTTGGGTGGGAAATGTGCAGTGATACACAGTAAAAAACAGAGTTTGTGCAATTGTAACAAGCTTGAAAGCCAATATTTGGTATGATCACCTTTATGCTTCAACGCAGCCTCTTTTAGGCAGCTTTCTTGTTCCCAGAAGGACATTCAAAGCTCTTCTTTGGATGTTGACTGCCTTTTGTTCTGTACTCTGTCAAGATGATCCCACACTGCTTGAATAATGCTGAGGTCCAGGCTCTGGAGAGGCCAGTGCATGACTGATAGTGTTCATTTGTGTGTTTTTCTACCCAGGTATGCTTTAACTGCACTGGCAGTGTGTTTAGGATCAATGCCATGTTGAAAAATGGAGCTGTTGCCAATCAGACACTTTCCAGATGATATTTCATGGTGGATCAAAATCTGATGGTACTTTTCTGCATCCATAATTCCATCAATTTTGACGAGATCTCCACCACTGGCTGAAATGCAGCCCCAAACCAGGACAGAGCCTCCATTGTGTTTTACAGATGTCTGTACACTCACTGCTGTGCGTCTCTCCTGACCTACATATAAATCCTTTGACCATTTGAACCAAAAATTTCAAATTTGGACTCATCTCTATAAGACCTGCTGCCACTGATTTTCAGTCCAGTTCTTGTATAATTTTTGATACCTCATCCAGTCTTGTTTCATTCATTTTGTTTCATTCATTTAAGAAATATCACAAAAATTAAACCTTTATTGACACCCAGTATTATGGAACTTCTTGTACACACTTTAATTTTCTCCCGTCTTGAGTATTGTAACTCACTTTTCAGCCCTCCTTAGTCCATCCTCAGTTGGTCCAGAATGCAGCAGCAAGGCTGCTAACTAGAACTAGCCAGCGTGCACATAGATAGTCTTCATTTGCTGTAGGTACTTTTTAAGCCTGCCACTTAGTCTTTTGTCCTCCACTTGTCCACCTTCCTCAGATTTTTTTAAAAACACAAAAACCATGCCGAGATATACCAATAAGTTTTCAGCTAACAGCTATTTATAAATTATCTTGGCTAAACCAGTGTTGTACTGGTTTATCCCTTTAATTAAATCCCTTTTTTATACTTATACTCACCCATCCAAATCATTGAATTCAGGTGTTCACCTTCCTGGCCACAGGTGTATAACCCAAGCACCTAGGCATGCAGACTGCTTCTACAAACATCAGTGAAAGAATGGGTCGCTCTCAGGAGCTCAGTGATGGTACCTGTGCAACAAGACTAGGCATGAAATTTCCTCACTGTTAAATATTCCACAGTCAGCTGTTAGTGGGATTATAACAAAGTGGAAGTGACTGGGAACAACAGCAACTAGCGGTAGGACATGTAAAATGACACTGTTCCGACATGACTGCACACCAGTGCACAAAGCAGGTCCATAAAGACATGGATGAGGGAGTTTGGTGTGGAAGAACTTGACTGGCCTGCACAGAGTCCTGACCTCAACCTGATAGGACACCTTTGGGATGAATTAGAGCAGAGACTGTGAGCCAGGCCTTCTCTCCAATATTAGTGTCTGACCTCACAAATGTGCTTCTGGCAGAATGGTCAAAAAACACCTTGTGGAGGTACAAGGACTGGACTGAAAATCAGTGAAAAAGCACCCAGTGTCCAAAGAAAAACTTTGAAAGACCTTCAGAAAGCTGGAGAACTATCGCTCAAGACCACTTTAAAAAAAAACAAAAAACAAAAGCATGAAAGCAAAATATAAAGAAATGAGGGGTGGCTCAAGATTTGTGCACAGTTCTCTACACACAGCCGAAAACTTTAAATACTTGCTTAATAAACATAAACAGGACACTTAGCAGGTCCTGGTGCAGGCGGATTTTGCATAAACTCGTACAAATTGAGGTGTAAAACAGTTGCTCAGCGAAGCTTCCACTCAGCTCTCTGTGTGCTGCAATAGAAAGCCGAGCTCATGCTGAGAGTGTGTTCAGCCCTGCGTCGCCTGAGCTGAGTTGCGGTTTGGCCACCTGCTCGATGCACTCAGAGTCAGAATATTAAAAAAAGACCGAAGAACGGATCACTCACGCTAGACGAGCAACTGCACTGGAGCAGAACAAAAGGAAAGAGAGAAAATTGACAGCATCTTTCCACAATAGCATTCATATGTTTGGTGCTACTCAGTGGATCATCAGTCTCTTTAAGTCAAGTGGCTGTCTTTAAGCTGTCAGAACACACACCAGGCTATCGTTTAATCACTAGCACTCCACTTTTCTTCTTCTTTCCTCAGCCTGTCTGCCTCTCTTTAGCCCCTGGCAGGGGCAGGGGAGAGCAGGCTAACGGCGAGACAATTGCTTCAGCCAAAACTGAGCCCCAGCTGAGGTGCAGAATACGTCTGCAGCGTGGCCCATCTCCAGAACCACTAACACACACACTCCAGTGTGACTCTTCTAAAAGAGAGATGGAGATTAAGAGAGCGAAGGAAAGAATGATACACTAGAATGCTCAAATGGCAAAAGGTTTTCAAGGGGAAATGAGCAATACTTGTAGAAAGGAAAAAAAAAACAGTGGGAAAAAAAAGGCTTGTTATTCATTGTTGGGGTTTTTTAGGGTTTTGGACTTGATTTGGAGCAAACAGCTTATTACATTATGGAGCGCTGCACAACTTTAGAAAACCATTGTTATTAATGACACCTGCATTCAGGTGATCAGGAGAGCTCAAGTTCACGTGGAGCTCGAACTTTCACACCTTGTATGAGCTCCAGTCATCAAAAAAGTTCACAAGGCTGTCCTGCAAATGTTGTGTTGTATGTGCTATAAGATCCTGAGCATGGTCCGGCAGATCTTGAGAAGCCTGAGGTCCTTCAACATCTGCCGGACCATGCTCAGGATCTTTTATGAGTCTGTGGTGGCGAGTGCCAGCCTCTATGCTGTTGCATGCCGGGGCAGCAGGCTGAGGGCGGTAGACGCCAACAGACTCAACAAACTGATCCACAGGGACAGTGATGTGGTGGGAGTGGAGCTGGATTCGCTTATGGCAGTGTCGGAGAGGAGGATGCTGTCTAAGCTGTAGGCCATTATGGACAATGGCTCCCACCCACTCTACAACACAGTGATGGGACACAGGAGCACATTCAGTGCAAGACTTATCCCACCAAAATGCACCACAGAGCACCACAGGAGGTCATTCCTACCTGTGGCCTTCAAACTCTATAACTCCTCCCTTAATAGGTGACACTGTGGTTCACCAGTGTCATTCATTCACTCAGTATTTATTTAGTATGTGTGCATACAATTGTATAAAAACTGTCCATATATATTGTCCATATATATAAAACGACATCATATACAAAACATATATAAATAATTCAGTAAAATTCTTTACAGCCGCTGCACTCACAAGACTTAATGTTGATTTAATGTGTATATAGCCAAATTATCTCTTTAGTCTTTATATTTTTATATTGTTTTATTTTGTTTTGGTTTTATTCATTTAAATGAAACAGTTGCAGCTGTAACAACTGAAATTTCCCTCTGTGGCATTATATGATTTACTGATGGCAAAAATCAATATCATGTGACACTATGTATAAGTTGCTGTCATGGATTACTTTAGCTGGTGAAGAAACTAGGCATGCTAACAAACTAGCACTTTTATTCAAATTTTTATTTTTTTTATTTTTATTTTTTTTAGCAACAACACTGACAACCAAGATGCAGTTAGCCCGTCTGCTGTAACCATTCTCAGAATTTGTATTGTTAGCAGATAAAGTAATTCTGAAAATGGCCAGCTAAGCTACCAGATAATCTCCAGGGTTTGGATGACTTAGCCAACCCTGCTACATGATATAGTTTGCAGTTTGTCCTTGTTAGCAAATATTAGATAGAAGACATTTGAACACCAAACATTTCTCTGCTGAAGTTGACCATAGTTTCCCCTGATGATCACATTTTAATTTGGCCAGACAAACTTCAGTCGATAAAACTGTCTTCTGGCTAATTTCATTCCGTTTATCTGCTAACATGGACAAATTACATGATACCAACAGCGGGTAGCTAGCTAGCCTTAGTTTTCTTGCTAACTAACATTGTCACTAGCTCAATCCTATCTAAAACCATATCAGTGACAGCATGTCTTTTGCCCTGTCTCCCTCCCCTCACTCCCAATCGGTCGCGGCAGATGGCTGCCCCTCCCTGAGCCTAGCTCTGCTGGTTACTTCCTGTTAAAAGGGAGTTTCTTCTTCCCAATTTCCCCAAGTGCTTGCTCATAGGAGGTTGTCTGACCGCTGGGGTTTTCTCTATATTATTATAGGGTCTTTATCTTGGAATATAAAGTGCCTTTAGGCAACTATTTGTTGTGATTTGGTGCTATATAAATAAAACTGGACTGAATTTAACTGTTTTGTTGTTCTTTTGTGTAGTTTGTCTTGTGGTCTGTGTTGCCAGCGGTTATTAGTGGACTGCATTTCTAAGGTACTGTTTTCTACTGTTGACAGTGGGACCAGAGGGGAGGCACCGAGGTATGCGGGATCTATAACAATTTTTTGGATTTTTGCGGAAAAGTCGACCCACATCCTTCACATAGAAATCAGACCACAGGCTGATAGAGGGAACTCAGAGAATCGAGGGATGGGGTCATTTTTAATGTGAAATTGCAGTCCATCCAAACACTGGCAATAAGAAGCATTTAATTTTTTTTTTTTAAGAGTTACACAAAACACATTGACAACTTTCTACCCAAAATGAGAATGTGAAACAGGCTGACTTTTAGTGTGCTGGTGCAGGTGTGTTTACCTTGGAGTTGCATTTATAAATTGGGTGTGTAATGGTCTCCACAAAGTGGTGCCTCATGCAGCGGTCTGGGTCAGTATCTCCCAGATGTGCATGTCCGTTATCGCTGGCCTTGTTGCCGCTGCTGGCAGACTGGACCAAACCCAGGAGGGGGCAGCACATTAGAACCAGCAGAAGGCCAGAGAGGGGGCCCACAGAGGTGGAAGGTTTCATGATCGGGCCACCCTGAGGCTCTTGGGAATGTCCAACGTGTCACGTAGCTGCTTTTTTCTCCCTCCTCCTTACAGAATCTATTTCTCACTCCAGTTCTATCCCAGGGTTGCACAAAATGAGAATATTTTTGACTCTCTGTTGTTCCCGTTAGCACAGTGTAGGTTCAAAGTCAGCGAGCTTTAGAGGGAACGGTAACAGGCAGGGTTTCTTGGGCAGGCCGCTCCATCCCCCTCTGCCTTAATCCGTCAGAGTCTGGAAGAAGAAGACAAACAGAACTGCATCAATGGAAACATGAAGAGATAAAGACCAGAAAAAGCAGCAATATTGCGTGTGGCCCTTCAATGTTTTGTCCATAAGTTAAGTGTTCCAACTGCAATTTGTGTGTAGTGGATGAAGCTATCTCCAGACATAGACTTTTTTTTGCCAGTTTTTGAGATTAATTATTTGAGTGTGTGCGTCTCGAAAAACTGGCTGTCTCCTTTATTCCATGCTCAACCCAGTACACCCACACACTGCGCACACATGTAGACACATAAGTCCTTGTGCTTTTATTGCAGAGGAGAAACTTAAGCCATGCGCAAACAGCCTGCAGCCGGGCCCTTTCCTCTCCCCAGGAATGACTTTTTCATTAAAATAATTCACTCTCCCAACAAGCCCTCTCATGACTGCAAACCCGCTGCATATTTTCACATTTATTTAGGTAATTTCTTTTTTCAACTTCATAGTTTTATAGTCCTTCTGACAATAGGGTTTGTGTTAAGAGGGAGCCTGGTTCTGGCTGCTGCAGGTATGCTGAAAGGCAATGTGTTGTTAATTAGGTACATGGTGAGGTGAGGGATGGAGAAAGGAGCAAAATGAGGATTTATTAACTATTGTTATCTACTCAGTCTGTATAGTTATATATTTTGATTACTAGATTGGTTTTCACCAGCTACTCATAAATTCATACTTACTTTGCAGTAATTTTGTGTGCCAGAGGTTTACGATGAAGTGGTTACACATGTAGCCACAGAAGCTGCATTTATGCTGACAAGTGGTTTTTCAAAAATTCAGCAGTTATTCGGGTTCAGACTTCTGCCTTACTAAATATGTACAATTAAATGTAGGTGCTCTTTTGTGTTACTTGGAGTGCAAATATGGAAAAACACATCTTGTACACATTAATTGTTCAGTTACTTTAGGATGACAAGGAAATATCAGCGGTCTGATGTTGCTTGCACAATAGTTTGTGAATTGTGTTTTGGTAAAAATTTCTGGGTTATATAAGAGTGTTAGGTCAGATGAACACTTCCTTAATATGTCTCAATTAAATGAATATGTATTAGCAGGCTAAGGTGACATTGTCATTTCATACAAACAGTTACACAGGAAGCGAGACACTCTTCACGCACTGCTATGTCAGTTGGACATTTGAGTCTCTGGTTAAATAGTTAACCCTCTGATGTCTTTACCCCCCATCATCAGTGTTATTCTTCATTGTCATTGGTGGGTGCTTCAGTTGCTCTCCTTGAAGTTGAGAAAAGTTTACCTATCCCTTGAAGTTGCTCAGCGGCATTGACTTTCTATGGCTTCAGGTTCACATGTTGCTGATTGTTGCTTCCTGCGTGGACACCCCTTGATACATATTGAGTACAAATTGTCATTAAGTGATAATGTCTGTTTGTGAAATGCAACTTGTTTGGATAGCACTTTGATAGTATTTGGAAATTATTGATTATTATGAGTTGATATATGATGTCAGTTAAGACAGTGTGCTTTAAATATGCGCATGCATAATGGTAGTAATGGACTACGGGAGTAGCTAACTCCTCAATCCATTGCTTTAGTTAAATAATTCCAAATGAAGTGGAGTTATGTAACTATATTAGAAGATAATAAATGTAATCAGTGTTTTTGAGAGTGTGTGTTTGAGCATCTGCTAATGGCCCAGCTAATACGCTTCAACACATCCAACCGTCTTTCTCGTATAGGATACAAAATTATAGTTGCTATAGTCACAGTCACACTTCCTGCACATCTGCAAGCCACTTTGCAACCCAGAGCCACCTCCAAAAACAGAGCCAAGTTACCAAAGATTAGTTACTACAGATGGAAATAATATTTTTTTTGTAATTATTTTGGTCCTGAATAAACTGAAACTATGTAATAAAATCAAAATGTTGCTTATTACAACGTGATCATATGTGATTTATTTGTTTTTTGACAAAATGCTTTTTATTGATCATGTTTCACCATCATTTTCTTCAATAGAAGAAATGTCAGGATGTGGCTGGAGCCCATCTCAGCTGTTATAGGGCGAGAGATGGGGTACACACTGGGCAGGTTTCCAGTGTATTATAACAGGACTAACACACAGAGACACACATTCACACTCACATTCACACCAACGGCCAATCATAGATTCACCAGTCAGCCTAATATGCATTTCTTTGGACTATGAGTACCACACCGACAAGTTAAGGCGGGTGACCAAGTCATCAGACAGACATGCTATTCAGAGCTGGAAATTCAAGAACTTTCCTTCTGAAAGCAAAAATAATTCGATCGTGACTGAAGAATAAAGCTTGTTTACCAGGCGTGAAAGGGCTGCTAACACCGTCAGACCTAAGGAAACATCTACAGCCCGTAGAAAACTTCCCAGTTTTATTGATCGTGTTAAAACGTTTGTTTCAAATGTAAAGAGGAAATAATTTAGCAAAACCCAAATCATACGATTCAGTTTTGGTTTTTGTTTTTAATTAAAATCCCTGCTCGCATCCCTTTTCAACACTACACAATTCTGCACTGATTTCTTCATTTAAACTAAAACCAAGCATCTAGTTCAGGTGAAACCTTCCCCCATCTCTCCATCTTCAGCTCTCCTTCATTTCAACCCCAGTGTTTTTCTTTCTAAGGGGGAATCATTTAACCTTAACATTCCTCTTGAGAGAAATAGAAGTATCCTTTGGCCTGTTAAAATAAATATTCCCCAAGATGTTTCGTTGGCCTGTCGAACATGTGCTGCAGGGTTTACATTGTAGTCAGCTCAAGCAAACGGCTGCTTTATGCAGCCAACACCCATCAGCACTTCCAGCTCTGCCAGCCGTACCTGGCCGAGCATTACGACGATCACTGTTATCCCCATCTCTGCTGCCGGTATCACTATCACCGTCATTAGTGTGCACGTCTTAGGAATTACACAGTCAAGTCACTGAAGATCGAGCAAGAGTATACAATTAAATCAAAACTAGGTTCCCTTATAAGACAGAATGAAGGAGGAAAATAGAGGCATCAGCCCAAATGGAAATAAGATTTGAGCAGATGTTGGATAGTTTTTACTAGATAGACATTTTCTATATATTTATGTGAAGGTCTAAACAGTGGCAAGGGACAAAAATCTGCTGTCAGGCTCCTTTTGACCCCAGGCAACCCTCACCTATCACCCTCTCTGCACATTGTACATGCCCTGTGGCCTCCAAATTCCCCCTTCAGTGCAGTGCGCACTACAAAGTACACAAGACAGCTTTGTTTCATCCCCAGAGACCCAGAAAACAACCAATACTGCAGTGGTAGAACGGTTCTTAGGTTTTTCTGCATGTTTGTGGTCTTATTTTAGAATGAGTGCGACCAGAACGCCCGATAAAATCAAATACAGGGTCACAAAATTAGCCAGATCTGCTATTAGCAATATTTTTTATAACAATTGGCCAAAGAAATTGGTGCATTTACCAGTTAAAAAGTCAGATGCCTTCCTAAAAATTGAGCGGAGACAAAGAGTTAAGAGGACTGAAAATTACAAACTTACATTCAGCAGGGGCCAAGAGACAAATCTACAAGGAACTGGAATAGTGTTGAATATCTACTGAACGTTCAAATACACAGATGCCTGCATGAAATCGTCTGTATCAATTTAAAACATGTTAATATGGTTTCCCTGTCCCAAGTGTCTAAACAAGGAATTATTGACAATTCGACTGATTTTGGTGTTCAAATTGTCTGTTAAAGGTACACATGCATTCAATCTGCGAATTTTCTGGCTCCTGTAGCTTTGGCGCTCGGCGACAGCTGAATGCGGCTTTGGCTGGACGACAGTCCGGGTTTTGCATGAAAGAACAGAAAGCATGCACGTGTGATCGCAGCATCTCCTAAACCCAGTTGTTTAGGGATATGTGTTAAATCAGTTCAGATCAAAGATGACAATGTAACTGTATTTAGGCGTTTTCACAGGAAAAACATCCGCAGTATTTCCTCATAAATCAAAATTTCCTCTCGGAACATGTGTTTCCGTTAGACGGCAGGTCTTGGCCTTACCATGAAGCGAAACAAACAAAGATAATGACAGGAGTGATCCGCCTAGTAAATGTTAGTACAAGCCAAACAAACTTTATTTTACCCCAAATGTTGTAATTCTGATCTACAGCCAGCTCTCCCCTCTCTGATTACTAATTAGTTGAGCTTGCCAGACATTCCCACCTTTTTATGTGCAGCAGGGAGATGATTTTCTATTGAATGCCGTCTGCTTGTTATGCATCCAGCTGAGGCGGCTTCACTCAAACAGCATTGCCATGCAAGCAGGGACGTCCCTCACTACAAGGTGACTGCACATCATTATTACTGTCTCCTTTTGTAACTCGTCCTCTCAAAGTCAGTGATCAATAACATCTGCAAATGGCAGCTGACTCAGATAATGGGGGCTTTCCGGATAATATAAAGAGATTGCATCTGGCTGAGTGAGTTCATTACTGCTCTGTGAATGTCCAAACTGCGAACTTATTAATGTGTGTGATGCCAGGTAGTTTATGCTCTCACCTATCCAGCTCATATTTATAGAGCTCGTAGAGTTTAGAAAAACAAGCTGGATTGCCCCGTCCACCCCATTCCCCCCAACTGATCCAAGTATAATGACCGGCAAACCCGAGACCGTTACGGTCCATATATTTCCTGGACCTATTGTTTGGAATCAACCCCATCATCAAGTCCAACCAAGCTTGTCTTTCTGATATAATTACAAAAACAAATCCCCATAGTGTTCCACTTTAAACTGCACCTTTCCTTTTTCCAAAACAAGTCCCTCCATTCTTCCTTTCCCATCACATCTTTCCTTCTCATTCCCAGGACCAAGCAGTTGCACCGGTACTGTTGATGTCTGAGCTAAGCGAGTAATTCTGGGAGGTGTGGTGGATTCAACCTAATTGTGTCACCTCACTGTTTTCATTATACTGTGCTGCTATGTTGACAGCTGAGCCACAAGTCATTCATTCTGAGTTACCCATAAAATTTCACCCCAGTTAAAGTAAACAGCCTCCTTTGATGACTGTTATAGAAAAACTGCAGCAAGCCCAGGCCCCATCCAGTAAACCTCCACCAAGAAAGTCACCTCATCCCTCATCCCCATCAAATGGATAGCTTTTATTTGATGAGGTGGGGAATCTTTTTGTTGGAACACAAAGCCACCTTGTAGCGCACAGATCATTGTGATTGATTTCACTTTAACAAATCCAGGTTTCAGTTCTGTTATCCTAAAGCCCCTGTTCCGATATCCGTGACAGGAATCCATGTTCAGAGGAACAGTGCATGAGGCACACAGTGGCTGGTGTGTTGCTTCAGAGCGTTAGACTTTTTCTGTTCTAGCAAAGAAGGAGAAAAAGGGACATGGGGGGAGATGTGCTGAATTAGCTATCACAACCTTGCCGAGTCTAAGGCAAAAACAAGTAGTCCGGAGTAGCAGCTTTATTACGAGAGGAGAAGGATAGAGTGGCAGTTCTGGGGCGACATTTAGCTGGGGTGAGGTATTCAGCTAAGAGCATCACTAATAGAGACAGGACTAAATTGAACACATTTACAAAAGTTTCAGAATTTCTGTACATTTTTGGAATCTTTGAAACAAAATGTGTAAATTAACCATCATTAATTTTCCTGGTAAAATTCATTTTAGGTGCACAAGTCACTTAAAAACACAGCCTAGAGCTAACCTTTTAATGTGTACAGCTAATGTGTGAATGAGGTCTTAATTATACTCTTAATGGCTACATAGTTTATATAAGGCTGAAGCTAATGTTGCAGTTCCCATGCAAAGTTGGCAGTTAGAAAATTACAATTAGAAAACTTCACAAAAATAGAAACTGTGGCCTATTTGGAAAGGTTGCAAGGTTCTCTCTAAAGAGAACACGGAACCACAGCTTAGGTCTGGACATGTTGAGGGTCACTGAGTCCACTGTGAACTCCTCTGTACACCAAAGTATTCTAGAGTCAAATGTGAGGCCATCTGTCTGACAGCTAAAGCTTGGTTCATGTAAGACTCAATTAATCAATGTCCCAGTCAAAGTCCAGACCTCAACCCAAATGAAATGCTGTGGTGGGACCTAAAGAGAGCTGCGTATAAATGAATGCCCACAAACCTGAGTAAACTGAAGCAACGTTGAAAAGACGAGTGGGCCAAAACTCCTCCAAAACAGTTTGAGATACTGATAAAGTCATATAGAAATTGATTAATTCAAGTTAATGCTATTAAAGGTGCTTCTACAAGCTACTGGATTCATGGGGCATACTTAGTTTTTCATAGGACTGGATAGAGTTGTGAAAATGTGGCACCATGGATATAGCCTTTAAGACTTTTGAAGTACATCAGTGCCCTCTAAATCCTTTGAAATGTAATATTCTTACTGCAAGCATCACTCATGCGGGGAAATCTTGACAGACCTGAGATGAGCAATGAATATAAGATCGTTTAGCAAAGATTCTACCTGAACATCCAACCTTTCTGGCCTACGCCAGGTAAATGGCATTCACCCTTTACCTGGTGGAGTCTGTACACTTGCCTCAGGTTTGACTCCAACAAATTGGAACTTGAGTACTTTGACACAATAGCCTCCAACTCCAAAGCAATCTCCCTCCCTCTTTAACTGACCAACATGGAATTCCCAGTACTCAAAAACTAATAAGAGAGCCAACGCTGGAGGCCCAGAGTCAGATGAAATTATTGTACAGCATGTATTATTTGTACTATCTCTAGATCTGTGTTTTTGCTTATAAAAAGACATATCATCTGTCACAGAACAAATCAAATTAAACAAACTCCACTTCATTTTTTTACATAACTTTTGCAGCATTGCCAAAGGGTAGGTCATTTTAAAAAAAAATTTTTAAAAAGGGGCCTAATAACTGCAAAAAGATCTAGCCTGGGTTAAAGATATAATATGTGGGACTCCAAACCACATTACTACAACACAGTCCCTCCTTACACACCACAGTTCGTCTGGTTTTGGATTCAGCTAGTTATGAGATGATGATTCCACGCTTAAGAAGTGAAGATACTGTGATGTCTCTCTTAGAGGCTGCTGTGGTGAAAGATGCCTCCCCACAGCAGCCTGGGATACAGAGATAAATCATAACAGATCTGAACTGCAGGCAGGCCAGATCTGTGAACATCTTCAGCTTTAGGCGAACAGTTTTTATCATTCTCTTGCAACTCATGAAGCCGAATGATGAATCGGTTCATTTTGAAATAACAGATAAATCAGCTACAAAAAGAGCTGTTATCCACCTGCTCTGATGACTTCTCCTATTTTTAGTAGAAAGACACAGACGCACTGAAGCAACAGCCAAAAGATCTGAGGTGCAAAAAAAAGTCGTAATGAAGACTTTTGTTTAAGAGGTGCGAGCGCGACAATGACATCATCTCAAAAACCTGTTCTGAGAAGTGACACTGTGCGGCCTCCCCAGTGTACGTGCCATATGCTGTGCAGAACAGAACCGCACAATACTTGTTACAATGTTTTGTTCCTAGCAGTGGGGTGCAAGTATAAATATCCCCGGCCCACCTTACTTATGGGTTTTTGTTCTCGCGCACACAAACCCTCACACGTATGTGCATACAGTAAACGTGTCATGCGGCGTTCTCGTGGATGTTATTGTGCTGGGATGTTGGTGTGTGATGGCACATGGGCCAGATCTTCAGAGGGGTCCTCTGCTTTGTCACCCACGCCTGGCGGCAGCTGAGTGCACAGTTGTTGTCCAGTGATGAGCCTGTCTGCAGCCACAATGGGGAGCTCGGGTATAAAGCCCCCCAGCTGCCATGCTGAGAAAACAGGTGCATCATAGGACGATGGAGGAGGTGGAATTAGGGTGAAGTAACAGGTAGAGTGGAGGGAAAGGTTATTTCATGATCTATCATTAATAACTCCATCTCACCTTCTCTTCTTCATTTCCAGCTACATCCTCATCACACTCCTCTCTGATCTGCTCCAGCTCTGTCTCATGCCCAAGGTTTACGTCATGATTCACCCCCCCACCCCCCACCTGCCCTCATCCCCAACCTCACCCCCTCCATTGTTTCACCAGCTTTTAATAAACTAAAGGGCAGATTCCTGACTGCAGTGAGGAGGTGGGAGGGGAGAGGGGTGTACAGAACCATAGACCTGTCCAACCACACACACACACACACAGAGTTTGGCATGCAGAGTGCCAAGCTCTTCCACCGTCTACTGACGCCAGCTCCCAAAACGCACACACAAACTCACTCTTCCTCTCTCACACACGCACACACACATTCACCCTCTCTTACCCTCCACACGCGCCACTCTCCTAAAAGCTAAGCTCCTCACTAAATATATCCCCCAGTAAAGATAAGACAAACAGTGTGGATTTGAAAGCACTGTACAGCCAATGACAGGCAGCCGTGTGAGCCGGAGCTAATCTTGTGTTAGCTTTACAATTTAGGCTTCTCAGAAACAGTGGGAAATAAGAGGCACGGAGAATAGAGAATACAAAGAGAAGGTATTTGTATAAATACTCTCCAGTTTCTTTTCCTCTCATTTAACCTCATCACAGTGTGGTAACCGCTTTGATAAAAACAGAAACCCCTGGGAATGTGGCGAGCTGCGGGCTAAAAGCTGTGCGTGAAACTAGATCAATCCACCGTTCAGCTCCAAGCCTAAGGCGTTTTTGAAAAAGAGCGAACGAAGGAGTTTTAGGCGCGTTTGGTTTATCGCTCTGGACCAGGTTTCTTCGGGCAGCAGATATCTGTCACATACTTGTCTGGGAGGGTGGCGTTAAGGATCCTCTCGATGGGTTTGTGTAGAGCATCCATTTGTCAGAAGCACATTCCTGTAGCAGTGAGACATTGTGAACTGCCTATCAGAGCTTCAACACTGTCCAAATAAATATACTCACAATGGGCCCCAGTGTGTGTGTGTGTGTGTGTGTGAGAATGCGAAACATGAGACACAAAACCAAGTGTGCGCTGCTCTGCCAGAGCATTACTGTCTATCTGCACCTGGCTGAATGTGCAATGTTTCAAACACACCTCCTACTCCTCGTCTTCGCCTTTTTCTCCAAACAGTTGGGAGGTGATTTTCAAAGTCTGAGGCGACCTTTTGTTCCTGTACAAACTGTTTCTCATCTGGTGTCACCGGAAGTGGACGGGGATGTCTGGAGGGGTGTTTGCATCACACAGTCTCAGTCTCTTTCTTTTTCCCCCTCTTGTGTCACACTCTCTCATTCTCACCTCCTCCAGCCCTTCTTCTCTCGGCCTCTCTCACACATCTCAGTTTCATTCTGTTTCTCCTATTTATTGTGTCCTCCTCTGGCTCTGCCCGGCTCTTTCTCAGATGTTTTCCTCCTACTTGGGCTTTTTTTTCTCCTACCCCTTTCGCATTATCCCTCAGTCTTTTGTAGCCACTTCATTTTTCATTTAAACACCTTCTCCCTCTATCTCTCTCACACACATACATACACGCCTCTCCTTCTCAGTCAAATGAAAGTGGTAGCTCGCCTCCTCCTCCTCCTCCTCCTCCTCCTCGTCCTCCTCCTACCTACCACAGAGTCTATTGTATCTGTCATCATGTACTTTTAGCATAAGCCAGCAGCCTCAGGGTCCAACACAACAGGCCAAGTCAATCATACACTTAGGGGCAGAAATGCACACACCTGTAAAACACATATTCATACATCTCCAGAGTTACTGTTAACCCTGTGCGCCCGTGCACGCGCTCTTCCTACAAGCGGTGCGGGTTCCACTGTCCTTCCAGCCTCGCTGTCAGTGCCTGATTAGCAAATCCAGCGGCGCCAGCACAAACACGTTTCCTCCTATTACAAATCATGTCACACCGTGTCCTAATCGCAACCATTTGCAGTTTCTGGGCTCAAGCAGAGTAGAAAAGACCTGCAAAAAAACAGGAATGCACACCTGAGCTTAGGGATGTGCAACAGAGAAAGAAGTGAGAACAAGTGTCACTCAAACTCTCTCTGAGTGCGCCCGTCTTTGATGCACACACAGCTACGTAAAAAAACCATACATGTAAAACCCACGCAGGCTATAATAGTGAATGATTGACTCTTTTATGGCATGCCTAATACAGAGTTTGATTAACTATATTTGCAGCGCATAAGGTATAAAAATAGGATCCACACAAATTTGTAGGACTGCAGACCTAGAGGTGTGACACCCAGCTTAGTGGTCTTACCTTCAGTGACCGGCAGCAGAGAGACAGCAGAGGTATCCGGAGAGGCTGCATGCAGCACTGGATTTGTTGTTCAACTATTGTTTCCCAGCCAGCTCCTCTCTCCTCTTGTTTCTACCTCTCTCGCTCTCTCACACACACACAGATTGTCTAAGCGCTCCTCTCTCCTCCCTCTCTCTCACTCACCTCTGCTTTCTCTCTCTCTCTCTCTCTCTCGCTCCCCCTTACTTTTCTTTAACAGGGAAATCACCAGACAGAGGGAGCAGCCTGGATGCTCTCTGCCTGCGAGGACGGTCATCACATGTGGATCGTGACACAGCAATCGTATATCATACGCCCTTTCCCTTTTCCTCTCTCTCACAGGCGCACCAGCTGACGCACCGACATGCTCCGCAGCGGCAAATGGGAATTCCAGGCTTGGAACGACTCTGCTCGCCCCATCAGGAGAGAGCTGACCAAAAGCTGCAGCCAGTTTTTTACGAGGTCAGGGTTATAAAACTGTTAGCAGATTTAGTTTATTTAAAAACAACCGGCCCCTGTGGCCCTTCCTCTTCACACGCTTTCCCCTTCCGTGACACGGGGGGTTGGGGTGGGGGTGTGTGCAGGTGGGATGCTTTGGGGGGGCATATTTGAGATTGCAATGCTGAGATACCATTCACCTCCAGACAACAGGAAAGTTGCATGCATCCTGAATATGTTGAAAAAGCAGAAAGCATGCATAATTTCATTCATCACGAGACATTCTGAAATGCTCCAGTTTACAACATGCAAATACAAATGCAGGAATAATTTGCCAAACACTATACAATTCATTCATCACTCCTCCTTTGAAAATATACACGACCTAGGAGGGAAATATGAGTACAAATGTAAAGCCAGTTGTATGTTTAGAAATGATGAAAACAACTGCAAAACAGGGGAGAACTGAGTAGATCCAACTGTAATAACCTCATCCATCATTCTCAAGTGGCTCAATATGAAGACAGACTGACCCTGAAAATATTAAAGGGACAAACTGCCATGAACAGAAGGCAAATAATGAGGGTTGCCCTGAAAGTCATATATTCTCTGAGGCTGCCTGATTATTGCAATATATTACAGCAGTGGCCTCACTTCCCTTTCAGCATTTCTGGACAGGGAGATATCAAAAATATGACACCTAACTGATGTGTAGGGGGAAACTCAGAGGAAGGAAGAAGCCAGACAAATCAATAAGATCATTTAGGACACTTTGTCAGTGTGTTTCACACAGGCGCAGGGAGGCAGAGCACATTAGGGAAGAGCCAACCAGGTGAACTCAGCCATTTTTCATAGCCTCATTAAATAAGGAAAGTAATGAGTGCCATGGCCAAAACAAAGGTGAAAAAGACTAACACAGGTTTGGCGACGGCATGTGTTTGTCATTGTATCACACACAAACACGTCCTGGTATGCAGTGTAAAAGTTCTCGAGGGAAATAACGGCAGCAAGCTGCATCACACTAAGTAGGGCTTAGTGGGTCAAAAGTTTAAGAAGCACAATTACCTGAAGGACCTCGGATGACCCCCAAATTTCTCGCCTTCTGTTCCCTCTCTCTCTCACATGCACACACACAGACACACACACACACACACACACACACACACACACACCTTCGACAGAGGCGATTTACAACCAGCAATGGGGGGGGGTGTTAAAACTCATATGCCACCAAGAGGCTCCTGGAGAGAGTGAGAGCAAGACGCACACGTAAGCACGGTTTGTGTTTTGATTACACTTTCAGGCACTTTAAATGATCACCGCTGCGAACAGTGTCAAATTAAACGGTCATAACTCACCTGGACAGAGTCTGACCGCCTCTCCTTGGCTTAACTCAGCTTGTGTCCACATGAGAGGTGGTGACAGGGAGTAAATGGCTTCAGATAATGTATCATAATATCACATTAAGAAAACAGTCAGTGGAGCCAAATGTGAATCCCATATGCGGGGAAGAGAGGGTGGGGTCGGGAGGCAGAGAGCGGAGGAAAAAGGCCAGAAGACAAACTGAACAAAGGGGGATGCACCGAGCTGACATACGGCTCCAAAATCAGCTTTCTGACAACTTGGAGAAACTCTTTCACCTTCTGCAATTAAAGCTGGTAAACAGGCAATAAAAAGTAAAATAATGTGGCAGCTGCTGACAGGCATTTCCCTCTTTGCTCAGCTCCATTTTAGTGACGTGTCACTGCCTTAAGATTTTTGGCTTTGCCTGTGGCTGCTCATTTCAGCAACATGTGATGTGACAGTGGTCCACGTCTTGATTAAGTCCCACCTTGGCTGTAGGCAGTCTGATCCTGCTGTTCCAGCATTTGAGCCGGTCTTCAGCGGGATTAGCGGGGCAGGGTCACATCACATCACCTGAGTCACACATTTGCTGGCCTTCGGGCACGGTATCCCAACGCCAGCCGAGAATTTATGGCGATGATAAAGCTCTGATCCCCTGTCCAGAGTGTTAAACGTTGATATCTCTCAGTTTTCAGCTTCTATCCTTCACCAGAGAACAGCCCATTTCAAGCCAGTTATTATTATCTGTGAGAGACATAAAGCCGTAGACTGACTGACGGTGAACACACACATATTCAGTCTTCATTTGGAAGGTTGATTTTCAGCCTTATTTGAAGCTGCATGGATAAAAAAATAGAAGTGAGCTATAATTCTTGGAGATTTATGCAGACCGGTGTGCAACAGAAAAACAGGCGTGTTTGCCTCAAAAGTGGTCTCCAGTGGGAGCCAAATGCCTGACAAAAATAGTCCCATAGTTGTAATTTAAATCTGGTGTAGAATAACATTCTCTGTTCTTGACCAGGTAGAGTAATGTCACAGCAGCTGCCAAAGACAACTTGATGTTTGATGAGCGTACCAGGTCTGGTTAGGGAGTTCAGGGAGAAACACAGTTAGCTCAGAATCAAGGCGTATTGTCTCCTACAGCAATAAAACTCTGGTATCAAAGAGAAACTCCACGGCTCAAATGGCGATGAGGGCCCACTGAGTGCAGACCACACTGTAGGTAATGATCTTAACACTCATTTAAACCCAAACGCGCACAGTTGTGTGCATGACATTGCATGTGGAATCAGAGCAATCCCACTGGGTGGAGGGTTTTGCGGAGAAAGGGATAAATGTGAAAGATTCTGAACCGGAGATGAGAAATATGGAACAAACAAAGAGTAAGTAAATGTTTCTCTATGTGCACCCGGGCCAGAGCCTGAGCCTGTGAAGTGGGGGTATAAGCCTTAGCCCCCGCTACCTCCACCCTCCTGCTATACCGATGCCCACAGGCACCGAGGAATCAGCAGAATGAGGGAGAGCAGCCAAAAACAATCTGCTAAACTCTCTTCATTCCTATAGAAGTGCCATTGCACTGGACATTTAAGTAGCTGCTCCACCTCTGCAGCCCACTTGGGACAGCAGCAGGAGCAGAGCCAACAGGTGGGCAGGCACCAAATTTAGCGAAGGTAGTTTTAAAGAATGTGTGTACATTATTTATGTGTTTGAAGTATAAGAACACTCCACCTGCATTCAAAATATCTCCCATCTTGCAAAAAACAGAACAAGATACCATCCAGTTCTCATTTCCTACATTTTTATCACAATAGCAAAAAAATTAATAAGTAAATCTGAGAAAAAATGGGTAAAAATGTATTTGCTTACGAAACCGATATTTAAAATTCCATTTTCAAAAAAGTTGACAGCAGTTACTGCAAATGATTTACCTGAAAAAAAGAAATATATATATAAATAATTTTGAACTTGAGGGAAGTAAAATGAGTATATGAGAGGGACAGCTCTCAGCGTTATAGAGGCAAAGCTGAGATGGTCTGGACATGTGCAGAGCAGGGATGGTGGATATATCGGACAAAGGATGCTGAATGTGGAGCTGCAGGGTTAGAGGGAAGAGGAAGCACACGAGGAGGTTCATGGTGTGATGAAAGAGCGCATGCAGAGCGTTGGTGTGGCAGAAGAGGATGCTCGGGGTAAGACGGAGTGACCCCAATCTCTTTTTTAAGTAGTGTAGGTAATAACTTACAAACTCAGAAAATTTTCCACAATTCTGGTTTTAAGTTCTGTAGAAAATCATTAGACCAAATTGAAACTTTATACCAACAACTGCAAGCATGTTCTGAGTTAACTGTGGGGCCAAAAACGGCTGCTTTGGGGGAAGAGGGCTGAGAAAAACAAGATCTGAACACAGGTGCTCTCTGATGTGTGTGCCTGTGTGTGTCTGTGTTCTTCCAGGTTTAAGAATTGTTGTCATGAGAAAAGAAAGGCACCCTGCCAGTAAACAGACCCCCCTTGTTCTCAGATATCTGTTTAGGCCTCATAGATTAGCCATGACTCCATCAGACTTGCACTAAGCCAATCACGCACACACAGCGCGCGCACTCACGCAAACACACCCGCATATTTAAATGTGCGCAACGCGCTCAGATCCTCTTCACCCGGGAGACATTCATGGATTTCCTGCGTATCGGTTTTTACAGCGCGATGGTCCCGAGCAGAACAGCAGTAAAGTGGAGCGAGGACCAAACAAGGGAAGCAGATTCTTTCAAACGAACCTGCACGTTGTGTTTGCGCCGAGTGGAGACAACACAACGCAAACCGCACGAACTAAACACCGCACGCTGAGCCGAGGCATCGCCACAGAGGGTGATCGATGACAGCTCTTTCCTGCAAAGCCGGACTCACATGTTCATCATTGCGGTGCTTTGATAAACTGAGTTCTTAAACTTTAATGGCGCTACAAGCCTACAGCATGCAGGCACACATGAAGTCACATGAAAGTCCTATTAAAGCTGTGACGCTAACAAATAAATAAAGCCACATCGGAATGCTAAACTAAACTCGTCGCCACTTTAAGAGCCAAAGATTTTATGGAGTTAACCAAACTGAGACCATTACAAATATAGAACCTGATTGCTGTCTGTGTGGAAAACTGTAGCTACATCAAATGTTTTTTTAATGTAACTATGTGATATAGACTGATTTATTCATTTTTAGTAGCTGATGAATCTTATCAGCCACTCAGTCAGGACTCCCTTCTCCCTAATATAATACAGAGACATGACAGAATGCTGATGTCAGCAAAGATGGGCGTGAAGGTCTGACTTCCAGGGGGAGAATGCTTTTTAAAGCTTTATTTTGGGACAAAACCAACAAAGTTTTATCAGCTGTTTTATTTATTTATTTTATCACATTTCCCTGCTGATTCTGTATATGCAACTATAAATATAGTTTATTTAGATCAGTGGTCGCTAACCTTTACTATCAAAAGAGCCACTTTGACCCAAAAAAATCTGTGAAGCTGCAAACCATATTTAAGCCTGACAATGGAGGTGACACAGCCTGTTACACTGTAACAACATCAACATTAACATGTGACTACTCTGCAGCAGACTCCATCCATCATTAAAGTGCATCTAAAAAAAAAGAAACAGCCTAATAGAATCAAAAATGAGTTTAGAGCTTTTTCTGTTTAACCCCTTTTGTTTAAAATGCCATAAAAATATCCACTTACAATAACTGAAGCAGAGTAATGTTTATCAATAACTATCAACACCTCTATGGCTCCTTAATATTTTATCAAAGTCTTTCTACAAGCAGCTCTCACCACAAACACCGTAATGTCTGATATGCAGCGTAAAAAAAAAAAAAGTGACAGCTTTGCACCAAAATAAGGTTTTAAACAGCTTTGTTTCTTTCACTGTCCCACAGATTTCAGTTCATTTAAAAACACGTACAGATTATATAGATTAAAACCTGGCATATTCTTATTATCAACAGACAGACCCAAAGCAGCAATCAGTGAGTGCAAATTTGAAACGTCCTCTTTTTGTGCTATTTTCTACTTCTACAATCAATAGCAAATAAATGACTGATTAATCGGCATAGAATGCAATCACTGATTGGTTGTTTTGAAATCAATGCATATTAATGATCTAATATACTGGATGTACAACGGTCACAGGGACCATTATTCTGCCTGGGGCACTTTCTCTTTTAATAGTAGAAATACACGGCCCTGATTATAATTACTTCCTTTTCTATTTTCACTGCATGACTGCAGTAAGTCTCTGAGTACTTCCTCCCCACTTCAAATCACAGAGCGATCCTACCAACAAGTATTGTTGCAAAGCCTGGTTTGCTTTCATCTGTGACACAGAGTTTAATTGTAGTCTAAATATTATGGTGGAAAATACACAAAGTTTAGAGAGAGAATTAAAATCATTGTTAGTTTTGGTCTTAAACTAATATATATTTTGATAATATATGATACATATTTCTTAAAAGCTCAGTCTGCTCCTGAAGGACGTTCTGCACAGCGGACGTCACCTCCATGTTTCAAAGACCTACGATGATGACGCAGCTCATTCAGTCTGCTGTTGCTGTGCCACAGACCGTGACAGGGCAGGAAAATGGGAAGTACAGGGAGCACAGCAACTGACAGGAGGAAGAGGAGCGCTGGAGGAGGTGGAGGGGTTGAAATTCCTCCCTCATTATCCTCCCTCTCTCACATCATGTTTCAGAAGGCAAAAAAAAGGCCAAGCACGCACCCAGGAAGCTCCCTGCCATTGCTGACCGCATCAGCGTCACTCATTGTGTTTTGGTGGCAGGTGACTGCGGAGGCTAATATTTTAGCATGTGTGAAAGCAGGCTGAGAGGACCTGATAATGCCCTGGGTGATGTAATGCACTGTTTCTGTGCTCAGTGTGAAGGGGGTGAGGTAGTGCGTATGGTGTGTGTGTGTGTGTGTGTGTGTGTGGTTACACAGAGGGGATTGAGTGTTTGATTACCCAATGTTTGACTTATCCCCTTACTATAATTTGCAACGCAGGCTCTTATTACAGCGGCGCCTCAACCTGAACAACCTGTGCCTCTTTATATCCTAACAGTGCCACACACAGACAGCCAAACACATGAGAATGTAGTTCCTTGTAATTTAGACCTCTGAAGAGCTCACTCCTCCTCTCTGTTGCCAATATTATCTGTGATGTTTTCATCCATTTAGTGTGAGAGAAGAAATCCCAGAACTATCACCAACAATAAGTCCCTGATGCTAGAATGAGCCTTAAGGAATTTCAAACTGAAGCCGAAGAGAGACAACCATTACAACCCATCTATATCTCTTTTCCACAGCTCTAGTGGAGGTACAGAAAAGTTGTCTACAGATCAGAAGGTTGGTGGTTTGATCTCTGCAGCCCACCAGTTAATGGGAGCTCTATAAATGTCTGTGTATATATGCAGATTTAGCATGCAGTTTGAAAGCAATCTGCACCAGTGCCAGGCCAGTATGGCTGGCTTCTGTATGTTTGAGGTCATTCTGTATATAACTGTATATTCCCAGCTGTCATAAGACTAGATGCAGTGTAGACCGGTTGCAGGTTGCCAGTCTGTCACTAACACAGAGACAGACAACCATTCGCACTCTCATTCCTACCTACGGCCAGTTCAGAACACCAACTAGCCTAACATGTACATCTGCACTGTGGGAGGAAGTCGGAGTATCTGGGGAGAACCCACGCATACAAACTCCACGCAGAAAGGCCTCAGACGGCTGGCGGATTCAAACTCAGGACTTTCTTGCTGTAAAGCAACAGTGCTAACCACCAGATTTCACTCTGTGTGCAGTAATTTATCTTTGGCAGTATGCCTCTGTTCTGGGACCACCGTGCACTTCCATGCGCATGTGTGGAAGGCTGAAAGGTACGCAAAGCCGCAAAGCAGGCGTCAGTCACAACAAACATGACTGATTAAGTCAGAAATAGCAGGAGCTGGGGTAGAGGTAGGGTTGCAAAGCAGCTTGCAGGCTTAACCTTAGCCCTCAGAGGGTTAAGCTGCTTTAACCCTTAGTCATCATAGCAGATTACCCTAACTCTGTCATAACCCTGTAAGAATGTGAATAAATTTTAAGTATGGGTCAGGATGACTTTTCTTTCATTTCTTTATTGTATTTTTATTTTATTTCTTCCCTCATTGCCAAGGATTGAGAAAGGAATTTAATAAAAAACCTAATCTACATATTCTGATTCCTTAGGATTTAGGGTTAGAGGTGTCACTGATGACTTTGCACAATGTGCAGTATGTTTAACCTGGGAAGGAAATAAAAACCTTTACAACCTTAGTTTGTTGTTAAAACATGTCCTTGTCCATGACTTTAATGCTTTAGAAAGGTGACTCAACATAAATACCTGGAATCGTGAACAACGTGCTTTCCAAATGTCCAGTTTTTCTTCTAAAAGGACTTTGGTAATACTCTATAATCATCATATTTGTGAGCACATGCTGGCCAGAGCTTAAATATGGTTCTGCTTTACCCCTCGTGTTTTGTTCTTCTCGTTTTTCAGCCATATCTAGGCTAAATTCAAACCAAATCACAAACACACACCAACGCATGCAAGCACATAAAAAACATCTGTGTTCTCACAACCTTTCTCCCCTAAAGCACCAATTTCCCAGGTAACAGAATTGTTTTCGCTTTACGCTTGAGCCATTGAGACCACTGCTGCCAAACTATACAAGAAAAGGTAAATTATTCTCACACACACACACAAAACACAGAGGCTGTTATCTGCTGTACCATGTTCTTTAATTGAGGAATGAGCAGTGTGTGTGTGTGTGTCCATGAGGTGAGGTTGTGTGTCTATGCTGAGGTGCCACCGCTGTTGGAGGGTAAGCTGAACACATCCCGCAGGAGGGCAGCGTAGTTGATGTTTTTCAGTGCTGCTCCACCGTCGTCAGGCCTCATACTGACTTCAAACTGGAAACAACAGGAATACACGTGTCACTGCACAACTCTGACCAGATTAAAGTACTTACTCAGCGCTGTAAATAAATGATTACTCCAGTCTCCAGCTTTGATTTTACTATTTATTTCTCTCCTCTGCGGCTATAACTGTTAGTGCTTCTCTGTGATAAAGCACTCCCTTATTGCTCTTTTATTTGTTTGACTCTGCTTAATGTACTTTATACAAATTAAACATTTCAGAGAGTAACAAAAATGCTCCTTTAAATAGCACTGCTTTTTCTAAAGTTCTAAAACTGGGGGCTGTCTTTTCTCTCCATTAGACTGATTAAACCCCAGAAAAGAGGCACAAAAAAAAATCCTGCAAACTTCTCACAAAAGTGCCATTTAGCACTTTTTGCTTTTTTTTAAATTGTTTCCAACATTATTAAGTAAAATGAATAGAAGATGATACCAGCAGAGGCAATGAGGAAATTAGCAATGCTATACAGCACGGGGAATGCAGCAAATACCAAAAAGGCACCCAAGGAGAAGCGAGTTCGTCCGGGCCTGTCAGCGTGACATTCCTGCTGTGCTCCACACCTTCAAAAAATAAAAAATACCAAAGGCGCAGCGGCCATTTTCAGTCTGTTTGAAGGTTTACCTTCAAGCGCTTTTAGGAGGGCTGAGTGGTTGAGCAGAGACTGAGCAATGAGTTCGGGCTTAGAAGCCGGCGAGGCAAAAAGCAGCTGGAAACCGTGGCGGAGGAAAATGGAGAATAAATTAAGCACAGTGTCAGCATACACACACTGAGCACACACGCACACACACAGATTCCTTTCACTCTCGCTCTATTCACGCAAGTCTGGTGAATCTCTCTCCTGCTCACCTGTTTCTGCTTAGATTTGGCTGTAGCGTAGCATGCCAAATTAGCATTACATAGGAAAGATACACGTAAGAGAGAGAGGAACAAAAGAGCTGCTTCTTTTTGACCACCCCTGTGTGCATGTCTCTCTCAAGACATTTGCCTCACACACACACACACACACACACACACACACACTCCTTTTGTGATGGCTCTCATTGAACTGAATCTGCTCTTCTTGTTTCATTTGGATTAGCTACTCCTTTTTCTCACCTTTAAGATGTCTTCGGGCATTACTGGTGGAGCGGGGTGCTCTACCCAGTTAATACTGGCAAGGAAGGCATGGTAGTCAATCTCACCTCCATCTGCAAACCTGGGTGAAACATGCCTCCAGATAAGAAACAGTTCTGCTGTGGTCCATAGCTGCAAAGAGCTGGAGAGCTTTTCAGACCATTTACCAAACTAACAATTAAGAGCTGCTTCCTTTCCAAGCGTAACTCACAGATGGAATTACATATTTCCAGTAATTATCTGATCCCTGCAATATTGCTTACTCTTCTCAGAGATCTCGTCCCTTTTCTTGTCTCAGTAAAAACGTGAAGTTGAATGATACAGCACTAGTTGGCCTGAAGGTGCTACAATATAATAAACCCGCAGTCTAGCCGAGAAAATCTCTGTGGCTTTCATTCATTTTTGTTGAAAGCTGAAATATTTTCAAGTGGCATGGACGCATATTGGCCTGTATCACTTCCATGCATTTGCTCCACTTGAAAACTTTGCTTGGCACTTTGTCTGAACGACGGCTATTACGGTTAAGAAGCAACGCTAAGTGTGAAGGTTTTAACTTCACACTGGAAAAAATAAACAGCGTAGACTGAAATGAAAAACACCAAAACAATATGTGAGGCTTACAAAAGCAGCTCAAACAAAATAAAAATGTGCAGAAAATGTCTCCATCAGGAGATGTTGTGACTGGGATGATACCTCCATGACACAATAAAAGAATGAAACTAAAACTGAAACTAATAAAAACTCAACTTAAACACTATTAAGCAGCTAAAATCTGAAAAGAGCAAACTCACTCTGGAAAGCAACTGAAAATAAACTGAATAGAAACTAATTACACAATGAAATAAAAAGAAGAAAAAAATGTGATAAATCTGTTCAGAACATGCCACTGAAATGTTCACGACAGGGTTTAAACCAGGCTTTACTTCACTTTGATGGTTTTCAGTTTGGTTGATCTTTTCTTTTCTTTTTCAAGCACAATCCTGGGCAAAGACTGCGGCCTGCACTTTACATCAGTGAAAATAAATCTTTCAAAACTATTCTGAAAATTTAGAGGGACCTTGAACTGCTCTACTCGAAACTGATTTGTGGGCTCTTACTCGCTGAGAAGACCGTCAAGCAGGCTGTTGGACAGGGGAAGGTGGAAGGCTTTACAAATGGTCCTTATCTCGTTTGTGGACAGACGGCATGTCCTGAAGAAAAAAACAAGAGCAGAACACATCCAGCATGTGGGAAAGGCAAAGGCTGCAGTTTGCTGACTACAGCTCAGACTCACACTGGCTGCGCGCCTGCTGTTTGTAGAGAAATTCGAGAAAGGCTCAAAGAAAAAAGAAAACATGCTGCTTAGAGGCCAGTGCATTACATCAGAGACAATGTGCCATCAGCAGCAACATGAGCTGGCTTTTGTTGTTAGTTTAACATAAAATACATGGAATTCCCATAAGGACTGACACAGTGGAACATGCTTTAAAGCGACACTGTGCTAAGACAATGTGTGTAGAACAGAGGATGTCTGTCCTGCAGGAACACAGAGAGTCCCGAGGCCCATTCTCGTCATGCCATCCTTATTACTGGGATGCTGATGAACAATTTGATGCCTACCGAGGGTGTCAACAGAGTCGTGTCAACAAACGAGCAGGCTAAACCATAACCCAACCATTAAAA